>JASDQU010585803.1:35296-52701 GCA_032191745.1 Picea mariana | reverse complement strand
ACCGGGTCATGCACCATAATCAGTACTGACGGGTTTACACTGGGCACCATCTGTGAAATGCGGGGAAATGCCTGGGGTTGCCCTGCGAGGTTTTCCTTAAAAAAAAGCTACTACACGAATCACTGATCGTGCTGTGTTTTTTTTCTTTCTCAAAATACCAGAAAACTTATCTAAACACCAGAAAACTTATCTGATATCAGTTGCCCCTTTCTCCATCCTGGTTTCCTTTTCCTCACTAAACAAGTTATCTGACATTAATTGCCCTTTCTCCACCCTGGTTCCCTTTTCCTCACTAAACAAGTTATGTTGCCAATTCTATTTTATGTACACGCCTTTCACCTGTTTGTGCCTAAAAAACTGTGCTGAGTCTTTATACATTCTGTTTTTTTTAGGTTGTGAAAATTCATCATATATTACATTAAAATTCAATTTGCATGTACATCAAAAGAATCATATCCAGGAGCCACACACTGGACACACCAAATCCCCTTGCCTACATAAGCAAGGAGGGCTAGCATATCTGCCTTGGCTCCAATTGAGGGAGAATCTATAACTTTATGAAAAATGGTCATTCTGGTGTAAATCTGATTAGCCAAATCAGGTGTGAAGATATAAGCCTTTGCCAGATTGAAATGTGTACTTGTATTGTGCAGAGCTACATGACAGCAACGAGTCCAATAAAAGGAAATTCTGGTTAACCTGATCACATCCCACATACTCCTCCCAGTCTGCCTTACCATTCACTTGTCTGCAAACATAATCCCTGCCAATGTAGTGGAGCGACAAAGAGAAAAATTCTGCGGAAACCCAGTCCCAAAACATCCTGCAACCTTGCAGTTCCAGAAGACATGCTTATATATTCCAATGTCTACTAACATGGAAACTCATATACTAAAAGATGTATCTATATCAACCTATTTCCATTTAGCATTCTACTGAAGTGATTAATACCTAATGATGTCTGCAGCTGTTTATTAGAATCAGGATACCAAATTGTTGTTTGATGATTAATAATACATTGGTTATCCAATGGTTTATCTAGCACCATTTTTTGGGGTGCAGTTTTTGAAATTAAAGGTCTCGTATTTATACACACAATACCTTGAACGTGGTGATAATTCTAGATTTAGCAAGAAGTTCGAAAGGGAAGGGAGGAAGGTCAGTCAGCATTCAAGCAAACTCACAAATATTCAAGCTAGAAGAATCTCATATGGAACAGGGTGCAACCATTGCAAACCGACTTCTTGTTGACAAAGATGTCAATGCATCTATTGATCTTGACATTTTCCACAGGTATCTAATCTCATGCATGGTCTTGATTTGTTAATTACTGATTGTTTGTAAATCAATCTAAAATGTTTGTGATGATAGGCGCGTTGAGGAGTTGGCTAAATTACAAGTACAATTAAATGAACTCCGGGTGGAGGCTATGGCTATGGCAAAGTTAGAAATGTTTGATGATTCCCATTTGAATAGACTTAAGGTAAGGCTCTTTCTTCCTTTTGTTGAAAATAATAAAGTAAATAGGAAATATCTCTGACAATGCTCAAGGCTATTCTTAGTTTTTTCATGTAAAGGAAATTTTATTTCATAGGAAAAGCTACATGCATTACTTAAAGTAAGGTCATTCGTAGATTCTCTTTGCAGTTTCATACTCTGTTCATTACCTTTTACTGACATGAAAGATTTGGTTATCAGAAAATGAATCCAGAGATGCAGATGGAGTATATTGCTCTTGTAGGAAAGGAAGATTGTTTGGAATACAATGGGATTGACAATCCTGGTATGCCCACGTCTCCAAAGTTTTTCACTCCCTACAATTTTGTGGATTTTAACATCTTGTGTTTTTTTGTTGTCCTAAATTCAACAGTTTATATTTCTTGATATTTTAAAGTTTTGTTTTACAACATTTTAGAACCTTAATATGACTTGAAAATTGAAAATTACGTGGGATCATATCCATCAATGTGTTTTAGGGTTGCCCCAATGTAGCTCATCCTCTACGAGTATTGAGCTTGGTCATTAGTCTTACAACCACGAGCTTGTTTCACAGGGATTATGTGTGGACCAATTGGTGATATCTTCTTTAAACTCATAAATTCTACCAAGTTGAAGTGACATGAACAACAATACCAAGTTAAGGTGACTTGAACAACAATACCAAGTTGAAGTGACGTGAATAACAACTTTGTTTGAAGATGAAAATTTAAGGATATGATAATATTCATGCATGATGTCGCAATCAAACTTACAAAGTTCGTTGGTTTACCTTTATCTTAATATTGGAAGCACAATAATTGATGACATTATTGCTTAATCATTATTCATGTTAATTTTGAGAGTCATATAAAATTGAAAGGTAAATGCCGGTTTAAAAAAAATTAATGTCTATCCTTGTAAATGTGGTACACTATAGGGTATAAAGCAAGCATGCACTCTATCCATAAACCTCAAGATACGGGTTGTACATTTATTGCTAGGTTTTTCATTTTTTTCCCAAGGGAAACCTTGTGGGGAGACCCAACAGTTGCTTCCCCACATTTGTGGATGGCATCCCTAGTAAACTAATTGGAGTAGACTATTGCGCCTAACCTAGGGGCATTTGAATGGGCACCTGTTGGCACGGAACTAGCCAAATGCCCAACAACATTGGTGACCACTGGTTGAGCTAACCCCTTGAGCTTGCTAGGTTTTTGAAATTACATGGGAAAAACATCATACTAAGAAATCTCAGGGTAGAAGTAACATCTATCACTTGTTAACTCTCTACAATCATATTATTGGACATGATGAAGTTTTGGAACTTTCCATGGAGTAATGCAAATTTCAACCTTTCTTCTCTAAAGTGTCTTTATAACCTCTTGGTTTTACTTGTAAAATTCTTTTGCAACCATTTTCAATTCCTTTTATCCTGTTGTGAAATAGAAATTTATTTGCAAAATTAGTTTTCTTGTTGATGGGAGGGAACGACTTGAGTTGGCAATTGACTACAACATTGGAATTCATAATCACTTGCAAGTGTAGAATGGTATAGACCCAACCATCAATGGAGCTTCATCTTGACCCAAATTTGTTTTAGGATTTTTGTTTTGTTCTTTCTTTGGATTTTGCAATCGGAAAGTTCTATTATTATTAATGATACACAATATGATACAAAATGGGGCAAATCTGGCAATTCCCTTGGTGTCGTTTTCGTTCCATCCTGATTAACATTAGACTTGAAATGCCAAGCCCATTTATATCTATTCTTAGGAGTCTTTCTCTACTTGCCAATTTCTTTGCAAGGTCTCATCACATGAGTTTTCCATTGCATTGCTAGTTTCAGATTTACATGGGTTTTCCATTGCATTGCTTCTATTGTTATAGGTAGTTCAATTTATTTTTGGGAAGTTACATAAAACAATGGACATGTCTTCTTTTTAACAAATGCAAAGATTGCATTACAATCATGAAAAGGGTGCAGGGCCCAAACTATATTGACAAGCCAATACATTTTACAAGAATTGCTAGAGTGAGTTATTCTTAAAAAGTTCTAAATTCATATGGTTAAAAAAAATTACCACCTTTCCAATCTCCCGATAAGGTTGTGTCTACATGGTTCGTTGAGTCCATGGATGGTTTGTTATCATGGCTAACTAGTTTTTACTTCCTTGTCATTTTTCTCTAGAAGGTCCTCTTCTTTGTCGCTCTCCATTTCCTCAAAAACAAGCTTGGAACTTTACGCATGTTGTAATTAGGACTGAAGCATGGAAGTTATTGTTTCTCCATCCCCTTTACTTTCTCCTTGGGTTTTTCAACTTATGTTTGGAGTATTTGATTCATTGCTTATGGTTCTTCATTTTCTTGGGTAGGATTTCAGAATCATTTCTCATTTTTGTGTTGTTCTCTTTGTTTACATATTGTTGGCTTTGCGTCTCTTGGTGATTTAGCTTGAGATATCCAGATGGGCTTTGAGGTTGTCTAGATCTTTTATGATTCTAAGCCTTCTTAAGCTTCTTATGGGTGGCATTTTATTGCCAGAAAATTAGTTATGAAAAACCAATATTAATGCCTCAAAGACTTGAAGTTCTCTTCAAAATTGGAGGCTATGGACTTGTCAATTTTTGCGACTGCAAGCTTGATAGCTCTAGAGAAGAACATGAATATTGAAGAAAATTTATCCAGAAACTTCTATTTATGATGGTGAATGGCAAGGTGTCTTGCATTTAACTCAATGACCCTTTTTATCTAGCTTGTCCACTCTTTCATGAAGAATTGGGTGATGTGTGTGAAGGAATTAAGCTCAAATTCAGCTTTGAGGCATGCAAAGAATGTTATGTTGCCCAACATGATCTAATGCAACCTTGGCCTTGTTGTTCATGACCCCTATTATAATGGTCGAATTTGTAATGCATTGAAGGCGTTTAATGCCATGATTGTTTGCCGATTGCTGCAAACCTTTTAGGGAGGCACTCACAATTTGCATAGTGTTCGAGGCAAATCCTAGGCCCTATTGAAAGGTTAGATAATGATTCCCCTCAAGGTGGTAGACAAAACCCTTGCCTTTGCTCCTATTAAAGAAGAGGAAGAGATAATTCTTAAGATTATTATTTGTTATCTCGAGTGAAGTCTTTTTGCTACTATTGGTCCAGTTTAATGTAGACTAGTTGAGTAGCGTCCCCTTCTCTTCTTGAAGAGTTCCAATTTCTTGAGTTTTATGATGATTGTCTTCTATTGACTTTATAATTTGACATTTAACTTTTATGATCACTCTTTTTAAGTCATGTGCTTCCTTTTAAAAAATGATTTTGTTTCTAATATTCCAAACTTCAGGCATTGCATCTTATAATAGATTCTAGATTTTGTGAAGAAGGGGCTGCTGGAAATCCCAGGAAGTGGAAAAGGAATAGGAGAGGAGAGAAAGCCATAAAAGTCCAGGCCAAGAGAGGTCACAAGTACAATATGAATATGGATGAATACCAGGGAGTATCCCAACTCTATGAATGTTGCCATCTTTCTCTCCTAACATCCAAGGCCGAAAAGGAGCTGGTCATGAAATTCCTGCTGTCCACTGGTTGGGTGCTATGGAGTCTGCACTGTTTGACCGACTATGTGGAAGAAATTTGGTCTTTGGACCTCTTGTGTTTGGAACCATGTAGAGGCTGAAAGTACGAGGTAATGAGCCTGGCCTTGGCTGTATGGTTTCGCTAAGGGATATCTACCAGAATTGGAACACAATTGTGAAAATGTTGGTGAGAAGCCTGTATTGAAACAATATTGTTGTGAATCTTGTGACAAAATGGTCTTCACCAGAAGCATGTACTGAGACTTTGTAGTTGAGAAATCTAGGACAAGGAAACCTGGCATATATCCAATTATGGTATACTATAGATAGATAATTGTGATGCAACATCTGTGCCCAAGAAACCTGTGATCGATTATGAACCAGTTTCGAGCCTGTGGACAATCATCTAGTGAAGAGCGTGGAAATTTCTTAGTATGTTTCATGGGCTAGCTCCTTTGAGATTTATCTTTGTAATGATGTGAAGTTGAAGTGGCAAGCTGGTGGAACTAACTAATTGAAGCTTAAATACTTATGAAGGAACAAATGCTTCTGTGTGACGATGGAAGGAATAATTTGTCCAAACTTGACACAGATTCAGGGGATATGATGGTCATTAGTTGTTTGCATAGACATTAATTATAATGGCTGCTTTGATACAAAGCTGATGTTAATGGATATACTAGCTCCCTGTTACTGGTTTAAAAACAATTAATTTGCTGTGTCAGTTCTAGTCTTAATTTACATAAATGCAATCTAGTATGAACAGATCCTTGTGGAACTCCTGTCACGATCTTTAACAGCTGGAAGGAGTAGCAGAAACTTGCCGCTGACATCTGCATTTTCATAAAACTTTGCAGTACTGACTGTACAATATAATGATAAAAATTATAGAGAATTAGACTGTGTTACCTGATCTGCCTCCCAAATTTGGAAACAGTCGGGATCTGCTTGGGAATTGTATCCTGCAGATTTGAAATGCCCAGCACACACGGATCCAAAAGAATACAATTAAAAAAGAAGGTTAATGCTCACTTGTGCTTGCTTGCCGGAACCCTAAAAAGTTTAAATGCCCTAGTCCCTTCATCAAAGTTACACGTATTTTGCTGTTCTGTGCATAAATCGACTGATCTCATTTTTCTCTCAAGTAGTTTAGGGAATCTCATAAATCTTGCTGTTCTGTGCATATATGTTGCTGTTGCTGTCATAGAATCTTATTCTCCTCTCAACCAGTCTATGGACTAAATCTCAACTAGCAGTGTATTGTGACCTTAAACTGAGAATATGGATACAAATTGCTGTCATGTGTGTTACCGCTCAAACTCTCGCCAAGGGAAAGTCCTGCCCTGCAAGGGAGAGCTTGGGGCAACAGATAGGTAAGCCGGCCACTGTCACCTAAGGAGGGTTTCTAACCTAAGGAGGGTTTTCCTATGGGGTCAAACTAGGTCCTATTGTTGTAATCGGATGGGTAAGGACAAGGACTTGGTTTGACTTCTCTAAAGGAATGGCTCAAGATAAGCAAGAGAAGACAATGCCAAGTAAATGCTTGGAAATTAAAGATTGCTTGCAAGAATATTCTACACATCACTTCAATTCATCATTACTCATCATCAATTAACCAATTACCATGCAATGCAAATTATTCAATGTAAAGCTTGCTAGGCACAAGAGCATATATTCATTCACAAGATTATATTCATGAGACTAATCATCATCAATTAGTGCAGCAGAAAGGTGCAATTAATGAAGCATTTAACTAGTATTCATTACACATTCTAAGCATAAAATGGATTGTTATGACAGCAGTACATTAGAACAGTTTTAGAACAGATTTTAGCCAATCGAATTGCATCCATTCAACAATGTAACTATCACATATATGCCATGAACCAAGTGAGATGTCACTGCTGCAATGAAAGATAAAGGTGGCAAATATATATCAACATTTAAACTTCATCTATGCTCTGCACACAATGTGGATCACTGTTTTAAACCTTGACTGTAGCAAATCGGCCTCCCAACCAGCAGGAGATAGGGAATGATATACACCATAGGCTAATCGTTAGAGGTGATTTAGGACAGGGATGGACTCCGATGAAGGGGTCAGATCCAAGGAGCAAAAATAAGTGCCAACGCTGTCCTAAAGTACAGTGAGTATGCCCACACTTGCTCACTGTATACCCTGCAAAAGTTGACGGTGAAGAGACAGTGGAACAACAGACAAGGGTAAGGTAACGTCCAGCAGTTTAATAGGATTGTTGTACTTCTTTCCTAATCATTTTGATGGCTAGATAAGCTGGGAACAATAAACCCTTGCAAGTTGGTCAAAGGAGGTGGCAATGACCCTTAACCCTCCACAAAATAAGCTCAGAAATTGGAGAATTGGGACAGGAAACAAGTTGTACTTTGATGGCTCAAGAAGACCCTCCAAGGTAGGGTATTAGGGCTGCACAAGATGATAGGTCAGATCTGATGCACAATGCAAACCTGCCCTAGGGTTTGATATGGTAAAAATGGGCAATCAAATAAAAGATTCAAACCCTTATAACAAATGCTAACACAAGATATTCAATGGGGGAAAAGATAGCATTGATTAGGAGAAGGATATAGCAATGAATCTCAAAACGATCTAGCAAAGGGATCAAGCATGGTAAACCCTAGATTGTTAAAACAAAAAGAAAAGAGGAAATCCATTTGGTTTTTTGGGTGGTTGAAGACAATGAAAGACCAATGCATTTAAAGGGCTATGGGGTTACTATGTCAAATTGAAGTGAGGTCTAGGGTTTAGGATGAGGTAATGTTGATGGCACTTAGAGGATTGCCCCTCAAGTGTTACCTAGGGTTAGAAGGTTCTCTTCAAGGGTGGATGGGAGGATCGATCCATGAAGAAGCCTGGCCCGGTACTATCTGTAAGATCCCCAACCAAATCTGGTATAAAAATCAGATCTGTGGTTCAGAACTTTTGTCAAACACTTTGAAAGTTTGACTAATTGCTCATACCAAATGATGTCAAATTGCTGTCCTGACTTTAATGAAACGTTTCCTAATGTTTGAGAGTGGCATATAGATTGGTTTATACTCCCTTATGGCTCTCCAGTAGATGGCTGTAATAATAGTTAAGAAGCTGGTTGTTTATGACAGCAGTTTGGTAGTGACATTTCGTCAAACAGTTAGTATCTCATGGCTGTAGCTTGCATTTTTATGTATTTCTGAATGGTTTATTTGTTTAAAACAGCAACATACATCATGAAAATTCTGAGAATAACATAGAAATGAACACCAAAGAAATGCTCAAGAAATTATAACAACAGTACCTCCGAAATGCTTTGGCTTATTTAAATATTATAGGATGAATGCCAAGGTAAAACCCAACACTCTATACTATATATTTTCTGCTGATTTTTATGATTGTTATGGCTCTGGTAGACACACATTTGCACCAAAGATCACCCCCTAAGAGTGCCCACGAACTGGCAGCCCAAAATGAAGAAGATCTCACCCAAATCATGACTTCCATTGAAGTGTTTTGTCAAACACTTTGCGTGTAACTGATGTAGCTTTGGTTTATATGAATTTATGAAGTGTTTAAACTTTAATTGCTTTGAACAACAATATAACTTATAAAAGCACCAAGAAAAGGCATAGGAATGAATACCAAAGGATTACACAAGAAACACAACAGAAGTACCTCCAAACCCTTGACTTATTTATATAATATATGAGCTGAATGCCAAGGCAATTTCCAGATCCGATCTCAATGATATTGCAGCTGTTATGTAGGCTATAATGGCACAAATACACTGGAAATCTGCAGCAAAGATCCTCAGCAAGATAGCTATCAAGGTGGCTGCCCCAAAAAAGTGAAGATCTCACAAGAAGTCGCACCAATGGGAGAGATAATACGCCCTGCTATAATAATTTCTCCCAGCCACTAATGAATCGATTTTCTGAAGGGATGACACTCAAACCCTTTTCCAAATTTCACCCAAGATTAGTACAACTCGGTCCCAAGGGATAAACACTCAATCCAACTCCAGAAATGAAGATCTTGACCTCTGAATACGACCCCTCTAGCAATAATTCGCCCCTGCAAATAAAATGTGTACCAAGGGAAAATGCAAAGGTTTCTCCTTGAATAACACTCCAAGACTCTAATAGAATATCACCCTCATAGGAGGATTTCTGTAACAATATTGGCTAGAGTGGGATCTCCCCACTGAAACCAATCCCTCTAGCTAGAGTGGATCTTTCACCTCCGAAACTAGATCTAGGGTTTTACTCCAAACCCTAAGCCACCAAGCTCCTTGAGCTCTCCACAATCTCAACTCAAAACGTAATATGCATAATGAGAGAGAGAGGCCCCCTCATTTCCTTTTATACGCCTCTCATGAGAATCACTTAAATTATTAAAGTGACTCTAAGGTTATTTTCTCAATTAATTGAAAAGTCACTTTATAAGCTTTTTATTTTAATTAACTAATGTCACCTTTATAATTTAGCTTTAATAAGATAGTGACATCAATTAATCTCCTTAGTCTCCCCTTTCCCTCTGATTATAGTCTACGGGAAGAGTGTATAGGCTAATCCGTCATCCACTGTGTCGTCATTTGGAAAGCGATATTACAGTCCTCCCTTCCCAAAATTGCTTGTCCTCAAGCAACTGCTGAACAAGGCTCTGCCTAATGTGGCTCACTCCCTGTAATATCCTCTACGAGTATGAACCTGTGCCCCAAGTCTCTGACCGATGGTCTCGCTTCCCCTGTGAAAACCTCTAATGGTATGCTCCCCACCATAAATGTGCACACACTATCTGTGACTGAATGTCTCCTAGAATGAGCTGTACCCTCTGCCCACTGTCTCTGCCTGGATATCCCCTCATAAGATTGTCGCCTCATCAATGGCTACTGCTTTCTAACTACTGTGCTATGCATACCACCATGTCCCAAAACCATCCCCATCTGTTGTGCTGAAGCATCCTTTGGAGCATTACTGGTCATGCCCCTTAGGACTACCCTTTTTTCTCCGACAATCCTAAACTCCATCTTCATTTTTCGGTAGTCTTGAGAGATTGTCCCTAATGTATTGGGATACTATATGCCCAAAATCATCTATGTATCCTCCAAGTCCATCACATAAAAGTCATTAACCACCTTGTAGTTTCCCATGGACAACTCTAGGTGACTAACTCTCTGCGTGCAAACCAAACTGTGTTTACCTATCACCCTCACTCGGAAGTCTCCAATATCAACTGCAGGCAAGCCCATCCTCCTAACCAATCCCGAGTCAATGTAGTTATGGGTGGCCCCACCATCAATCAAAACCATGACTCGCTATCCCTGCACTCCTCCCCTAATCTTGAATGCATGAAAGCTAGGAATGCGAGGTAGGAGGGTGATAGTCATGCCCTTAGCCTCTCCTTGAGGTGGCTCCTCATCATTGTTGTACACTGTGTCCTGTCTTTGTCCTCCATCTGTATCGTTGTCCGAGTGTACGCAATCATCCACCAAGCACCTGTGACTCGACTGCCAAAGTTGCCTGCAACTGAAAGAAAGACACCTCTGTCTCAACTCCCTCCGAGTCTCTTTGTCTATCCGGTCTCTCCCCGACCTCTCTGTCTGTAAGGGCCTCCTATCTGTATTCTGTTGATGTGCGAAAAGTTTATCCAGGCTCCGTTGATGTGTGCCAGATCTATCTGTACCTTGCTTTGTGTGTAAAACATCATCCACATCACGTGCCCTCCTCCAAGATCTATCCAGGCTCTCGTCTGATCCTCCAAAAGTGGAAGTCTCCAGTCTTCTTTCCTCATGCCCCGAGTCATAATTCCGTTGTTCTCCACTGCGCCCCCTAGGTCTAAGTCCGCACTTGATGCAACAATAATCTGCTAATGATACAACATTGTGGAAATTATCACTCAAAGCCTCATGCTCCCTCTCATACACCTCAAAGATACTCTTTGATTTTGATTGACTTGGCTGTGGTGTATCTAAGAAGGTCGACATAAATGGCCTGAGTGACAACCTGCTGTAAGAATGCCTATATGCTTGTGTTGCCTCATGTCTGTTGTCGCCCATTGCTTGGTACCTATCTTCTCTATGTGTGGCACTCGCTCCATCATCTCTCATGCCTCCACCAAACACTACAGATGTCTCCTGCAACTGATGGTCAACCCTACTCACTATGCTGTCATCCCTGCAAATGCTACTGTGAGGGTACTCTCTAACATCCAAGCTCTGCTGCAAAGGGGTGGAGCACTCTCCACTGGAAGCTTCCAACTCTATCTCAGTGTATGGCTTTGACGCACCTCGCTAAGCATCACTACCCACCTTTGCATGCTCCTGCTCACTATCTCTCACTATTGCACTCTCCTGTATGCCCCTGTCAACCACTGTACCTCTTGATAATATCGTGTAACTGTGGATATTTCCAACCATTGCATATCCTGCAACCCTTGACGTTGTCTTGTGTCTCGACTATATCGTAGTATCACTCAATCCATGAGGGTCAATTGGCTCCAAACCCTGAATGGATGTATTCTCATCACTAGTGTCATCTAATCCTAGATCCCACATAGATGTTTCCTTATCTGAACTGTCCCTGGCTCTGGAATCCGCATGTGAATGCTCAACTGCCTCAGAGCTCTCCAAGAATGGTAGCTCCTGTGACACATGAACACCCTCAATCGTCTCTGGGTCACGTCTCTCCATAATCATCTTCGATCCTGAGCACCCCTCACTCTCCTCCATCATCTGGTGCTCCTCCATCAAACCCTCCATGTCACCAACATCCTCTAGCGACATAGCTGAAGCATATGACTGACTCTCTACTGAGATGGATGTAGTGGATACCCGACTAGACTCCTCAAGGAGCTGCTCTATTTTGGACTTTGATTCTCAAAGGGCTATCTGTGTGCTCTTCAAGAATTCTTGTGCACTCACCAACTCATGAGTGAGTCGATCTGCCTCATTCTCCTTCTCCTCCAACGCCCGATGGTACATCTCACCAATCTCTCGAAGGTAATCTCTATCCATAAGGAGATGCTGGTAGTTGGTCTTCATCACCGTCACTCTAAGTGTCTGAAAGTCCTCAATGGAAAACTCTCCGCCCGAACTATCCTATGTCACTGTGGCTCTCCAACAATATTCTGCCACTAATGCCTGTGTATCATCAAGGTGCCTCATGGTTGCCACAATCATATCCTCTCTGACCTTCAACCGTCCTTCCTAGTGCTGTGACTCATGTGAATCAACACCTCTATCGTGCTGAAGTGCTACCTCATAACTCCTGCTGCTAAGGTCAACTGTTGAATCCTCATCAACGCACTCCCCAAGACGTGCTGTGCTACTTTGCTCAACATCCGCTGCGCTACTCCGATCATCACTCATAGGCATATCCTGTGATGTGAGACTATGCTCCACAAGTGGGTTGTCTCGAACCAATGCTCCCACGCACTTAGGTGTATCTACACCCAAATCATCATCAACCTCTTCACAAGGCGAAGATACTTTCTCCTCATGATCTGATGTACTATCCTCCTGTCCACCACATGTGCTAATGTCATCTGGTGGTATGGTCGAATAAGGCTCAAGCCTGTTAGCACAATGCTCCATCACATACATAGAAAGTCTATGGCCAGTTGAAGAAACACCCTTCTTGCCTCCTCCCAAGGAAGCTCGTACAACTGCCACCAACTGCTCTGGAATATCATCACTCTCGTCCAACATAAGAGTCACAATTGATTGCATTGAGATTATCACATTTCTTGGATGAGTTACACTGACAACAGAGAAGAAATGTGAAACATCTCAAGGATCAAATCATGACATCCAATATCCCACATCACCACACATAACTTAATCTTTGCCATTGTCTCCAAAAGGGTTACCCTCCTTCCAAACAAGGGACTATGTATATCACCCAAACCTCGGAAAGTGGAAATAATAAGCTGAAAGGCGTCCCTCATCACATCATCCTCATAAGGAGCATTTGGTGCTGAGATCCTGGTGATCTCGCTAATGCATGTGGCCAACATAAGTAACACAACTCCATCCTGGTGTCTCAACAACTTTGGCATAACTAAAGCTTCCCTTAATGGGTGTATTGCATCCCACATAACCTGTGAAGGAGATTGATCCACCTTAGATAAAATCTTTGATGCTTGCTTGAGAATTTTTAGAAGAGTATTTTTGGATTGAGGAAGTGGTTGTAGCCTCTTCATTGCTGCAATTACTTGTTGCTCCAACTGATTTTCCATTTGAACAGTCTTTTCATTAAGTACCACGACTAAAAGTGAAGGGGATAAGTGCTGGTCACTTATCTAATGCAATCCGAGTTTTTTCTCCTTATTGAAGACCCCTCAAGCTGGGAGGAATCTTCGCTCTGATACAACTATAAGATCCCCAACCAAATCTGGTATAAAAATTAGATCTGTGTGGTCGAGAACTTTTGTCAAACACTTTGAAAGTTTGATCAATTGCTCATACCAAATGATGTCACATTGCTGTCCCTGTAATGTCCCTTTCCTAATGATGACTTCGACGGGGAGCGACTTAGTAGTCTATATGTTCCCGTAGACTATAGTCAAGAAGTAAAGGGAATGACACCTCTAATTGATGTCATTCATGCAAAAGCCTAAGTGAAAGTGACATTAGATAGAAAAAGGGAGGAAAAAGGGGGTTCTAAGTGACTTCAACGATTATTGAGATAAAACTTAGGGAAAAATTCACTTAATTAATAAAGTGAACGTGAAATTAGATGAGGAGGGAATATAAAGGAGAAAAGTCGACCTAATTCCTCATTATTGACGATTGTGAGTTGAGAATTAGACCTCAGAGGAGAAGTCAGGCGATTTCTTCATGTTTTGTGGCTTTTTGGAGAAAACCACCACCATTGTTAGATTTCGGTGTTGAGAGACACACCCTAGTCTATCGGGAGGATCACACAAATTCTTCATCGAGCATTAGAGCACCGGATTGGATCCTTTCTTAAGGATTCGTTACAGTTACAGGTTCAGGGTTCAGGTAGGATCAAATCAAATCTTGAGTGCAGGTTAGCTTGGACAGCGTGGGGTTACAGAGGAGGTTTCATTGAGCAAAAAGGGTTGCTTGGCTTGAGAGAGTTGGGTGAATCATTATTCCTTCAAACTCATTTGAGGAGACAAGGCGCACCTATTGGGACAGTTTTCAGTCGATTCCGATGGGTATTTCTTCTTGGGTGATATATTCTTCATTTGCCAATGCATGGGGGTTCCAACAGTGGATCCGGAGGTTCAGTATTTCCGCAGCTGGCTCACAGAGATCAAGTGCATCATTTTCAGAGCATAGCGAGCTATCTAGGAGGGAAGGTGACCCGGTTGTGATTGCATGCATCAAATTCATAGGAGCGCAACTATCAAATCTCAGATCTCCATCTTTCCGGCAGTGGCATGCAACGTTTCTTCCATGCATGTAGTAGATCAAGCTTGCATGTCATAGATCTGGCCTTGCATGTTATAGATCGGTACTCTACTTGTCTTCCTTTGTACTGTACTCTACTATTTCAATCAGATCTACAACAAAAGATCAAATAACAATAGTGAATAACCAAATCGAGGAATTTGGGATATTTCAGTGGTATCAGAGCATTCTTCCTCCCAACTTGTGAGGAATGCTTGACTCATGACTCCGTGATTCCGGGAACAGGTGAAGAGTATCCAAAGGGCAGGGGTCACATAGGAGACGAGTACGTTCAATATCGTAGAGGTCATAGTAGGGAAAGAAGGGACAAAATCATAAGAGACTACACCCCTTTCCACATCTACTTAGATACAGAAGCGGAGGTAGAGGAAAGAGATCGTATTAACTCGGAGACAGAGGCAGAGTTAGAGGGAGAGATGGGGGATAGAGAGGACTTTCCGGAGGGCCGTGGGAAAGGCACAAAGATCCCTAAGGGTCGTGGGAAAGGCCCAAAGATTCCTTATGACAGTACCCAATCTATGTTGAATGATCTCACCAAAGGACAACGGGACATGATGAATGCCATAACACAGATGACAATCAGTTCACAGATGATACAACACAGCTTGGGCACGATTGGTGCCAATCTAGCAGGTGGAGTGAGTGGCTCCAGTGGGAACCAAGCAGGGTTGAGTGGACATCAGTCACCCACTCGTAACTATACCTTAGCGAGAAGAATTGCAAGACCTCTCTACCCTTAGTTTCAGGGAGGACAGCCAGTGGGACAACCAGGACAGTAGATGGGACAGCCAGGATAGGGGCAAACAAAACCGAGAGATCCATTTGCAGAATATAGGAGAGACTATTTGGCACCAGGCCCGAAGTTTCATGCTGACATTAGCTTGATAGACTATTCTTCGATCAAGTATCGAAATAGGCCCAAAGAAGCATAGAGGGGTAACATGCAACCACAAAATCTGGATTTTATCAAGAAAGTTGGGAAATTGACCATCCCTTCTTTTGATGGTTCTTCTAGGTGCTAAGCTCAGGCATGGGTACAAAAGCTTGACACATATTTCAAGCTTAATCAGATGACAAAGTCAGAAGCTATAAGCTTCGACACATTACACTTGGAGGGAGAAGCCCATGAGTGGTGGCATCATGGATTGGTGACCTTGGATCACAATTGTATGACATCCTACCTGGAGTTCACAGAGAGATTGGTGGTGAGATTTGATCGAAGAGATCCAGAACTTCACTTCAGAGACTTGACACAGCTGCGACAGACCAGATTAGCCGAGGCTTTCATTGCAGAGTTCCATAGGAAAGCAGTAGCCGTGATTGACATATCTGAGCATAGATTGGTGATGCTCTTTACAGAGGGTTTGACAGAACCATTGGGAGGTTGGGTGAAAGCCTTCAAACCTCGCACTCTACAGGATGCCATTTTGCGCACTAGAGATATGGGGGATTCAGTGCATAAATGAAAAAAATTTACCAATCCTTTTGTTCCACACAGGGACAAGGATCAGAAAAATCCTCAGAAAGAACGGAAGGGCAAAGCAAAACTTGATGAGGAGATTAGGCGTGAGCATATGAGGAAGAAGTTGTGCTTCAATTGCAGAGATCCGTGTGTCCCGGGACATAGGTGCATGGGCAAGGGGCAAATCCATTACATTGAGGTGGTATCAGATAGGGAGGAGGAGGAAGAGGTAATACCGACACAAGACAATGATTCCTCGAGCTCAGAGGAAGAGCTGGCACATGAGGAGGGGCAACATCCAGGGAAACCACAACCATAGGTTGGATCACAATCACATGGACAGAGGAAACCACGAGTTCTAACGAAGGGTGGAGTCATAGCAATCCTTTCCGGAGCCCCGAACTATGATACTATTAGATTCAGAGGACTCATCCAGGGGTAGCGTGTCACAACACTATTACATGGTGGGGCAACCCATAATTTTATTGATGCAACAGTAATAGCCAGGAAAGGATTGTAGACAAAGGAGTTTGAGGGTTTCACGGTAGCAGTGGCAGATGGATACACCATGACATGTTTAGACAGGGTACCGGACCTGGAAGTTAAACCATAGTTTTAAAAACCGGTGTTATCCATCAAAGTTGCACTGAGATGGACTTCCAACGAGCCGCCAAAGTTTGAACATCACTTGTTCAAAATTCAGAGTTTAGAAGTTCAGCCGGTCATAAAGACCACCCTGTTACTCTACATTTTTCATAAAAAATTGTAATAAGAGGTGTTTGCATGATGAACTTGTAAAAGGTCTTAGCCACCTTAAGTCCTAAGCGTGAGTTATACTCTGGAGTGTTTTTATAATTTATGAGTTTTTTCACTCAATCCCTCTAGAGCTGGAGTATATGCTCATGGTTAGGCTTGAGCATGGATCTAAGCCTAGTGTCTAATGTATATTACCATGCTAAACATCCTCCTAGAGTCTTATGGAAATGTATTAAATCCCCCCTAGGATTTTTTAATTTTTTCAGTTAATTAAAAAATTGCTAGAATTCGAAAATTTTTAATTAAAAAATAAAGATACATTAAAAAAGTGGTATTTGGGCACCAAATAGGCCATGGGGATGCTCATTTTTGGACCTAGAGCACCCATGTTACCTAAGTACCCACTTATTTGAGTAAAATTAGTGATTTTAATCACTTAAAATTAATTTTACTCTCAAAAACCCAAAAAGGTCATTTTAATTCAATAAAAATCAGCAAAGGGAAAAATAAAAAGACATGGGGGACAAGATTGAAGACAAAATAAAGGCAAAAGTCAAGGAGATGGTCAAAGGGGACAAACCCAAATTTGATTGGCAAGTGATTGAAATTGATTTGGAAAGTTTTTGGCACATGTGCATTGGGAAGTGCGCCCCCCTTTGGAGAGGTGGCGCACCCTTGAGGTGGCAGCCCACTT
>JASDQU010585803.1:18941-29350 GCA_032191745.1 Picea mariana | reverse complement strand
AAAGAACCATGTCAGGGCCATTGTAAATAAAGCAGAATATAAGACAAGGTAAAACAATATTCATAAGAGATATTAGTCATTGAATCATACAAAGTAATATGTTACTTAAGATACAAGCCATGTAAACTGTATTGTCCCCATTTTGGGATTCCCTCATTATGTAATTATAGTTATTTCAAGAGCTTTGAGTCAGCCAGGTTAGAGGGGTGAGACTAGGTCATCTGTAATATCCCCACTTTGGGACATCATTATATTACAGAGTGTTATGATGACCAGAGTTGCCAGATGGAGGTTAGATCGAGTACAATGGCTATTGAGGGGTATTTTTGGGTCCGGCTTGCATCGCTCAACTTATTTCATCATTATAATCCATTCTGCACAGCTTGGATTTGGTTCCGTTGCATTTCGACGATTTCCATGATTTTGAGTTATTTTGGGCTATAGATTAATTAAATTCACTGAGGTCATATTGGGCATAATACTTGGAGAAACCTCTTAGTGAGATAGCTCATTGGAATCGGGAGGAACAACACTACAGGATAGGATGATGAGAAGTGACTTTCAGTGGCCAGGGAAGCCACAAGGAGAGATAAGGTACTTTTTAGAGGTAAAAAGGTTAATTAGTTAATTAAAGTGATTTAATTAATTAATTAATAATTAAATAAAGTAAAAGTCACTTTGGAGAGACAAGGTGAGTAGGGAGGATAAAAGAGAGATAGGGGCCTCTATTCTCTCATTCATGTTGTTTATCATTTTGATATCTGGCTTCTTGCTAGTGAGCCCATGCCTTGGGGGTTTTGAGGGTTTTGACTCAACAAACCCTAGAGATCATCTCGGTGGTGAAAGATCCCACCCAACCTGGTCCAAGATTGGTCACGAAGGTGAAAGATTCCTCCCTCACCATTCCACATCAGATCTACTCAGCTTCAGAGGGGTTCTACATCAGCTACAGGGTCAAAGAGAGCTAGGGCACAACTTCAGGAGGGTTTTCAGTAGGAGGGTGACCATCTTGAGGAGAGGGGTTTGCTCCATGCATAGGAGGGGGATTTGGAGCAAACAAACTTCTGGGTATTCTTTGTAGGGCCTAGGACGCCCTTTCTATCCTTTCCCGGAGGAGGTTTCTCTAACGTATTATTTATTGGAGCTCAGCACAAGTTCAAAAAGAGGATGGCGCACTCCAGATTGAGGATCTAATCATTTGGTTGGTTAGATCTCCATCATTCAGCCCGAGACTTTACTAGAGGGTTTCCAGTGGGTCGATCTACATTTTGGCACCCTTCTCAGGGGATTTGGCAACTTATTCCTTGGAGGCTGAATTATTGGGGTTTGTCATCTAGGAAGGCGCAAGCCAAATAGAGGATTGTTTATTTGGAGGATCATGTCTTCACCGTTTGGCCTGAGACTTCACCAGTGGGTTAGCCTTGGCCCGATCTACACTTCTAGCCATTTTCAGGGTGTTTGGAGGCCTCTAGCAGTAGAGCCAAATTATTGGGTGTATTCATCTTTCCAACAGGGCACAGCTTATCCAGTTTGGGGTTTAGCACGTCAGAGGGCAGGGATCTCAGCTTGTTATTCATCTATTGCAGTCATGCGGCCTTTGGAGGCTTGTAGCTTCTCTTTTTGATCTTGCTTAGGGATCATCTTCATTTTTCTATTAGCTCTTAGCTATATTGTACCAGATCTGCAGATCCATTGTATCAGGGTCTTCTTCTATTATGAATAATATCAGATCTGAGGTATTTTTGGTTATTTCATGTGTTGTTGATCTTGCATCTTGTTGAGGTATGTTCCATTGCTACATCTATTTGATTATGGCTGAAAACACACACAACAACCATCAACATAAACCCTAGTACAACCTAAAAGACCAAATCAACGAAGTGTTTGATGAAATGCCACAACCAGAAAACATTTAAAATTCACATGAAAAACGCAATGTTCTTGGCATCTTGGCTTGGGAACATTACATCATCAGTGAACCCATGAGGTTTGGAGGAGTTTTGTGGTGCCCAACTTAGTTTATTTACCATTATTCATCATCAAGGTCATTTTCAGACAACTTGTTCTTGGTTCCGTGGTATTCTGACGATTTTTGTAGGTTTGAGTTATTATTGAGCATATTTTATTTAATTACACTTAAGGTACTATTTGGAGCTTGTTTCTTGGAGAAATACCTTAGTGTAATAGCTCATTGGAATCGGGGCGAAAATATCTATAAGATAGAATGATGAGAAGTGACTTTCAGTGGCCGGAGAAGTCATAGAGGAGGATTAATAACTTTTGGAGTAAAAAGGTTCATTAAATTAATAAAGTGATTTAATGAGAAAATATTAAAGATGAATTAAAAGTCACTTGAAGGGAAAAAGATGAACAGGGGTATAAAAGAGAGATAAGGGCTCATATTCTCTAATTATGTTGATCATCATTTCACTTGTATCTTTGAGCTCTAGCAGCTTGGATGTTTTGAGGGTTTTGAGTGAACAAACCATAGAGATAAACAAGGAGGTGAAAGATTCCTCTATTCCTGATCCAAGCTTGGTCAAGGTAGTGAAAGATTCCATCCTCACTATTTTATTCCTGTCCAGATCCATTTCTTGCATCATTGTGAAGAGGGGTGCAACTATTGGAGGATTTCTGCAGAGAGGGGTGCATTGTCCAATCAAGGAGGGATCGATTTGGCTTTTGGGATGGAGATCTTGAGGAGATCTGAGTGGGATTATCTTTGGCTCACCTAGGGAGACTTTCCTTGGAACTTTGGGAGGTTTCTAACACCCATAACTATTTATTATCAGAGCTGGGCGAAATTCATGAAGGAGGGCACGATGGGGGTTTGAGTATCGTGGTAGTTAGATTTGTTATCTACAGCCAGGGGATCTTCTCACATGAGTTAGCCATCATCAGATCTATTAGTTTACAACCATTTCTTGGGGTTTGGAGGCCAGATCTAGAGAGGCCGAATTTCTGAAGGAGTTGCCATCATATCTTGTCATTGGGGCCATCCTTTGCCGAAGAAATTACATATTTTTGGAGCAATTGTTAGAGGGTTTCTATTGGGAGGTTCTTTGCTTTCCTTTGGATGCATTTTGTATGTATTTTCCAGCCATATATTAGCTGTAGAAAATACATTTCAAATCTGGAAATTACTATATGTTGGACAGCCAAATGCATATTAAATAAAGCAAGGATTCGAGGTACTATATTATGGTTTTTAATAGCTATTGGTTTCTGATTTATTTGGTTATCATTGCATGTGTTTTCCTTATGTATTACATGAAGAAATATGGGCTGAAATACATCAGAAAATACACTTAAATGAATGCTACAACCATTGCACACAAAGTGTTTGACAAAATGTTTCAATCAGCCAACACACATAAAACATAACAACCATCAATTATATATAGCAGCCCACAATTAGGGAGTTATAAGGAGGTAGAAATTATTTCAAATGTTATGCTAACACATTAGAACCAAAGTCGGGACAACAAGAAGAAAACATTTGCTAAGGGAAATTGAACATTTCGTCAAAGTATTTGATGAAAGTTCTCAACCAGTTAGATCTCATTTTTATATTAGATTTGGTTGGGGATATTAGAGTGGTATCAAAGCGAAGATTCCTCCCATCCTGATGGGTATTCATTAAGGAGAAGAATGTTTTATTGCAAATTGAACAAGGTACTTCGCATTACACTCTTTTTCAGTGGCTTAGGATAAATGGATTTTGTAGAGGAGATTCTATATTGTGATAGGGAATATCTAGATGTTAGTGTGACATTAAGGGATCAAGTAACATTCAAAGAGTTTTATCCATCAAACATCCTAAGTGGAATAAAGACGATATTGCAACATGGGACAAGAAGATTGCAGTAGACAATTATTGGAGAACAACAACAAAAAGGTATGAAGAGAAAGATGGAAGCATAGCCAAAGAAGTCAGGAAAGTGGATACAACAACACATGTTAGTGGATTGAAAGGGGTGCATATTGAGCCTACACCCATTCCAGATGAAGATGTATGCATTGAGGATGATAAGGTAGCAACATGGGATACACTATCAGAAGGTAACGAAATTAGCACATACGATGGTCAAGAGGATAGTACATCAGATCATGAGGATGAGGTAGCATCTACACCTTGTGATGAGGTTTAGGATGATTTGGGTGTTGATACACCTAAGGATGATGGAGCATTGAAACAGGGAGATTCATTTATGGAATAGGGACTCACCTTACAAGATGTGCATATGGGTGGTGAATAGAGTGGCACAACGGATGTTGAGCAGAGTAGCATAGCAGGTCTTGGGGAGTACGTTGATGAGGATTCCACAGTTGACCTTAGCAGCATGAGTTATGAGGTAGCACTTCATCATGATAGAGGTGTTGATTCACATGAGTCACAGTCCTTGGCAGGACTCCTGAAGGTCAAAGAGGATATGATCGTAGCAACCATGAGGCATATTGATGATACACACGCATTAGTGGCAAGATATTGTTGGAGATCCACGGTGACACAGGATAGTCTGGGTGGATATTTTTCCATTGAGGACTTTCAGACACTTAAAGAGAGAGTGACAGTGATGAAGATCAACTACCAACATCTCTTTATGGATAGAGATTACCTTTTGGAGATTGGTGAGATGTACCATGGGGTGTTAGAGGAGAAGGAGAATGATGTGGATTGACTCACTCATGAGTTGGTGAGTGCACATAAATTCTTGAAGATCCCACAGATAGCCCTTCGAGAATTAGAGTCCAAAGTAGAGAAGCTCCTTGAGGAGTCTAGTCAGGTATCCACTACATCCATCTCAGTTGAGAGTCAGTCATATGCTTCAGCTATGTCACTAGAGGATGTTGGTGACATGGAGGGTTTGCAGATGTTTGTAGAGAGATATGACCCAGAGGCTTTTGATTATGCACATGTTTTCCAGTATGGGGATCAGGAGCCGCTTCTTTTGTAGATCCCATTGAAGGCTCGAGTCATGATCACTACTGAGATAGTTGAGTAGATACCTTGTGGATCAACCAACGGGGAAGTATATGTGTCCAACGATTGTGGGGATATGTATATTATAGATGAGGACACATCCATTTGGGACCAAGGTTCAGTTGACACTAGTGTAGTGATAGATACAGTGGCACATACGGAATACAAAATGATATGCAGCGATATACAACAATATGTAGTGGTGTGCAGTGGTACACGGTGTTATGTAGAGGGATACAATGGTACACAATGGGAGATAGTGGAGTTTAGGGGAGAGTCATACTCTCACTTGATGGAGCATGGTTGGTCTAGAGGAGGACGATCCGCTCTTTTGCAACAATACAAGAACTTTGGAGGCCGTACTCTTAGCTACAATAGTTTTTGTGATTATAGAGGGAGTATGGTTGACCAACTGTGTGAGGTGGTGCCCTTGGAGGCATGCGATGGTATGGGAGTAGCATGGAGCCCTGGTGACTATTAGATAGTCCCTTAGCGCATAGAGATGAGTTCCATGGAGCAGTACACTCCTCGCTAATTTATCTTTGACAAGAACATCACCAGGGTTGGTTTAGTGAGTAGGATGGTCACGAGACTATTCTCAGATATCCTTATGAGTTTTTGGTCATGCCCTTGGGATTGACCAACGCACCTACCACTTACCAGTTTTCCTACAGCTGCAAGGGTTTTTGTTTCTGTTTTTTGATGCTCTCAATATATACAACAAAACATGGGAGGATTCTGTGAGATATTTGGATGAGACATGGGGTATGTGGTCAGTGTTAAAATAATAGGTGTGCCTGTTTCACCATAGACAATATCACTATATTGTCACCCAACCATAGGCACAAAGGCCACCCCCGAGCACCTTAACCTTGACAGAAAAAATAATTCTGGAAGAAATCACTAGAACCAATATCCAACCAAGGCAGCGTACCTCTCTCCAAAGCTAGCGTACGAAGCAGAAAGTCCAAACCATAACCAAAGACCAAGTCACCACTACAACAACTGCAACTCTCCTCCAGTCATGTGCACCACTAGTCCATATGAAGTCGTGAGAGTGAGTGAGTACAAATGAGCTCAAGTTCCCTCTATTTATAGTCCTCCAACTCACTTAATTGGGTCAACTTCTTCTCTTGGAGGCTAATAACTTAATATAAAGTATTATCTTGAGGCGAATTGTCTTCTAGGGTTATTAACCTAGTATTTAGGGTTTCTCTTGCTTCTCGAAATATTCTAGTCTCATCAAAGGTTACACGTAGAGGTCAATACCTCCCGCAGCTACCGTAATATCAACACTCCCTCCTAGCTAGGGAGGTATTATAGGCAATGGTCTTGAGCACAAATAGACCATTTAACTGGTAGCATCATCATAGCTACACAAGCTATCTCATGATCAAATCATGAGCACCATGATCACTATCCATCTAGATATTCTCCATGGAAATAAGAACAATGCCATCCAATAGAACACATCTATGTCTATCCATAGTAGTATACAACTACTATCCAGTGGTACACAAGCACTCCTAGTAGCACATAACTACTAACTAGTGACATACAGACACTACCAGTGGATCACATCCACCACAGTAGCATACAACTACTGTCCAGAGACATACAGTCTCCACAACAATCAAATCATATCATCTGATATCACCCAACATCAACAATGTCATCAGGTACATCACCTCTAAGCCGTACTAGCATGATGTGCATGCATCATATCTAAGTTGTACTGGCGTGATCCGGAGTATCATCTACATCATATCTAAGCCATACTAGCATGACATAACTAGCATGATGCCAACGCATCATATCTAATATGTATGCCACCTCTAATTTGTGCTCGCATGATGTAGATCAATGCCTCATTGTGTCATCTCTAAGATGTATGATCATCTCTAAGCCGTACTAGCATGACATATCTAGCATGATGCCAATGCATATATAAGTTGTATTCCACATCTAAGTTGTACTCGCATGATCATATATAGCATGACACGAGCCCTCTTGCATCATCTCTAAGTCGTACTAGCATGACATATCTAGCATGATGCCAATGCATCATATCTAAGTTGTATTCCACCTCTAAGATGTACTCGCATGATCATATCTAGCATGATGTGGCTCACCAACATCGTCTCTAAGATGTACTAGAATGAACATAACTAGCATGATGCAAGCATCATCTCTAAGATGTATGTTCACCTCTAAGCTATACTAACACGATGCTCCTCAAGACACTGTATCAACAAATCCAACCATCTGTATCATATCTGAGTTGTACTAGCATGATCATTTCTAGCATGATGCAAGCATCATCTCTAAGTTGTATGATCATCTCTAAGATGTACTAGCATGATACAGATCCGCAACTCAATGACAGTCCATGATGCCACATTTCAGTGCTCCCTCCCAATCGAGGAAGTCATCTCCTCCTTTTCAACCAAGGGAGAAATCTCCACGAGCCCCAACATGTACCTCAAGTATGCAAACTTTATTTTGGACAAAGGCTTCGTCAAAATACCTGCAGTCTGCTCATCAGTGGAGATATACTAGAGAACCACTTCTCCCCTCTGGACTTTATAACGAAGAAAATAATACATGATTTCAATGTGCTTCAACTTGTCATGGAACACTGAGTTCTCTGAGAGCTTCACACAACTCTAGTTATCACAATATATCACAGTCGAATGCAACACATGATCAAACAGTCCAAAAACCAGCTTATGGATCCACACTACTTTTGTACAAGCATCACAAGCTGCAATGTACTCTGCTTCCACAATGCTGAGTAGAATAGAGTTGTTTTTTTTGCTATCCCATCAAATCATAGCAGAACCCAAACTAAAACACTGTCCATAAGTACTATTTCTATCTTCCACACTCCCTGCCCAATCTGAATCGCTAAATCCATGCAGCTTTACTTCACTGTTTGAGGCATATCTCAAACCATACATTATTGTCCCACGAGGATATCTCAAGATATGCTTTGTAGCCACCCATTTCTCTTGTCTAGGTTCCACCTGGAACTGGCTCAACATGTTCACAACAAAGCATATGCCTAGCCTAGTATTTACCAAATACATCAAGGAGCCAATCAACTTTCGGTACAGGGACGAGTCTATTGGAGCAGAATCAGAGTCTCTTAACTTCCTCAAATCTGTTACTCAACTTCCTCAAATATGTTACCATGGGAGTTGCCATGGATTTGCAATCCATCATCCCAAACTTTTGAAGGATCTTTACAACGTACTTCCCTTGTCCTAGGAAGACTTCACCACGCTTTTGCCACACTTCTAATCCCAAGTAGTAGTGCATGATACCAAGATCCTTCATATCAAATTAAGTGGATAACTCCTCCTTACACTAAATAATGAGAGGCTCTGCACCTGTCAGGAACAAGTCATCAACATATAACAGTAGAATAACAGGTGCATTGTTCACAACCTTGTAATAGAGATTTGTATCAACATGACTTTTGGAAAATCCAAGTCTCGTCAAACAACTATAAATGCATGCATACCAAGCTCTTGGAGCTTGCTTGAGTCCATACAGGGCCTTCTTCAATATGCATACACAGATTTCTTTTGGGTGTACCTCAAAACCTTGAGGTTTCCCTATATATACTTCCTCAATCACTCCATTGAGAAAGGTGGTCTTTACATCCATCTGATGTAAACTCCAATCCATGGAAGCTGCTAGAGATATTATGGCTTTGATAGATGTATATCTGGCAACCAGAGCAAACATCTCATCATAATCTTCTCCCTCCTACTGGGAGAACCCTTTAGCCACAAATCTATCCTTGTACTTATCAATACTTCCATCTATATCATGCTTTATCTTATAAACCCACTTTGAAGTGACTACAAACTTCTCTTTAGGTCTTGGCACAACTTCCCATACATCATTCTTCATGATGGATTGGTATTCTTCCATCACGGCCTCCTTCCATTCTTTCTTCTTAATTGTTTCCTCAAAGGTGGAAGGTTCTACATTAACCAAACTTCTCATGAGTGTCGCATAACTAGAGAACCTATTTGGTTTCTTGCTTTGTCTGAATGTACCAGTGGGAGCCTTGTGCTTTTCTGCTTCCTGCAAAGTAGTTTCAATCCATGTTGGTCTTTTTCTTGTCTTAGGTATAATAGTTGGTTCCACAGATTCATGTGGTGGTTCTTGTTCTTCATTAGGTTGTTCTGGAGAACATGTAATTTCTTCTTTGGTATCTTCATGTTCCTCTTCTTCGTTGGATTCTATAGATTCTTCTATAGACTTCTTAAATGAAATCCTTTCATCAAAATTTATGTCTCTACTTATTTCAATCTTCTGTTGACTTGGAACATAGATTCTATACACTTTTGATGATTCACTATAACCAACGAATATTCCTCTCTTTCCCGTGGGTTCCAACTTCTTTCTCTTATCCTTGGGAACATGAATGTATACAGGACATCCAAGTGTTCAATGCTTGGCTTATTTCCTGAGAATGCTTCTTCACGAGTCATGTTCTTCAATATCCTATGTGGACTTCTATTCTGAACATAAACAACTGTCATAACTGCTTCTCCCCATAAGAACATAGATAAGTTTTGATCATTCATCATTGCCTTGACTGATTCTTCAATGATTTTGTTCTTTCTTTCAGCCACACAATTTTGTTGAGGATTGTGAGGGACAATGAGCTCCCTCCTAATCCTAGCTTCTTTACAAAAGGCAATGAGCTCCTTGGAGGTGTATTCTCCTCCATTATCAGATCTTATTGTCTTGATATTCTTGTCTATTAGGTTCTCTACTTCAGCCTTGAATTCTTGGAATTTGATAAATACTTCATCCTTCGTTTTTAATAGATACAACCATGTCTTTCTTGAGAAGTCATCTATGAATATTACATAGTAAATAGATCCTCCTAGAGACTTTACTAATATAGGACCATATACATTTGAATATATTAGGTCTAAGATCCCTTTGGATCTATTTTCACTTCTTGGAAATGGTTTCTTAATATTCTACCCAAGTGCACATCCTCTGCACACACCTTCATGTACTAATTGTAAATCGGGTATGCCTAGAACCGTCTATTTTAGGGATGGCAAGGCTTGATAATGAAGGTGAGCATACCTTTTATGCCATAACTCACTAGGGTTGATTTCATCATGTACAAGGGCTTGATTATTCTGACCTAGGAGTTTATACAATCTTCCTTCACGAATTCCAATAACTCTAGCGTCTTCTATCTTTGAATCTTTAGACCATACAAGAACTTTTCCATACTCTATCTCCTTTCTCTTCCAAAGAAGAAATAGATACTAGATTCTTTTTCAAACCAAGAACATATGGAATCAATAAAAAAAAGAAGAGAAGAGAGAGATTAGAGTTAGAAACATTAGAAAAAAGGAGTGAAGAAAGAGACGTAAAACTCCAA
>JASDQU010585802.1:60315-103604 GCA_032191745.1 Picea mariana | reverse complement strand
TGGGAGCTTGATCTCAGAATCTAGAACCTCTGCACCTTCATCTTCTCAATTTTCATGGTTTTATCAACATGTACTCACCCTATACACAGCCAGCCTGCATACGTACTCACCCTGTACATAGACAATCCATGTACGTGTATGCACCATATACACAGCTAGCCCACGTACGTACACACCCTATACACAACCAACCTATGTACGTGTACTCACCCTATACATAGAAAGCTCGCGTATGCCTAAGAAAATAGGGTTCTCTGTGAATCCAATAATTTTGTCGTCAACCCTTCGTGCTACCTCAGACGTTCGCCACTTCAGATGTATCCACAAGTATTTACAAGAAGCTTTATACAAGAAAATAGATATACAATATGTACAAGTGTGTTTTTATGAGTGAGCTTTGTCTCTTATTTATATCTTCATGTAGCCTTACACTTTCCTTATTTTAGGGCTTCTTCATTTAAAATAATTTCTTTTTGCAAAGAACTTTGACTCTTGGGGGCTTCTATAAGACTCATGAGGGTTCTCCAACTTCATATTGTCATAACTCTTTAACCATGAGGAGTTATGTGACGTTCCACATACCACCGAAAACGACATGACAAGCACTATCCATCTAGGATAGTTTCACTCACAAATTCATTGTCCTTCATCTCATTATTCCTCAAATAAGCATGGGTTCTCTCACTCCACAAAGCGTCTTCCTATGAGGGCTTTCACCATAAGGGGACCACTTTGGAGTTCATCCATTTTTACTTCTTATCAAACATGACAAGAAAATAACGAGTCATCTTTACATTAAATAATATTGGGTCCATTACCCAAACCTTGTGCCATGGGGCTTTCTTCAAGGGTTGACATCAATGACAACCAACTTTAATCAACATAAGGCCCTCCAACGCTAGTGAGAATACACATATTTGGTTTTGGTTTCACAATTGAGAGTAGTGTATAACACACCTAATTTGTGCTTAGTCATAATAGTCTTCGCTTTTTAGTATTGCTGATGTAATGTCCAGTGACTTGAGAGAAAGAAAATATGACTGTGATTTTGTGTGAAAACCAATATTTTTTAGTCATTGCGCCATATGAAAACAGAGATGCGTTACCCTTAAACAATAATTCGAGCTGGAATTTTCTTTGTTTAATATTTTGAAATAGTCTATAAAATATTTTGACCTTAAATCTGGAGTCTTAAGGGTCTTTAAATGATGCTTTGCGCTTCAATATTTCTTCTTCCCCTGCAACAGATGTACATTGTAAACTATATTTTCCATACTTCAACCCTCTTTACACAATTCATCATCCAACTATTCCCAAAACCAACAATTCTATGGCTTATGAAAATGCAAAGATGATTTAAAAATAATAAAAAAATAATGGTCATAAAATGATGCATATTCCATGCTTTAAAAGGAACATGTTTCAAATTTCAAGAGTATATGATAACAAAAATGAGGTAGGACTTATAATAGTTTTTACTATATTTTAGTTTTCAACGTTAAAGCAAGACTGATTTCAACAAATATAATACCAACAAAGTTCGTTAAAACAACAATATGGACCCCTTTCCCAAGGCTAACTCTCCATTGGACTGGTAGAATTATGCATCTTCTAAAACAAAATGAATATATCAAGTAGATCAACAACAAATCAACTATAATTAATGATAAAGAATCAATCTTTAATTGTTCTCTACTTGTTGGGGACCGCTTGAACAAAGTCTTGACTAATATCCTTCCTTTGTGCTTTCACATCATAGCATAAATATTTGTCACAAAGCAAACCTAGAATAAACTTTCCTAATATTTGTACCCTTTCATTGCCTCTTTAATTTCCTATAACCCTTGGCCTTAGAATTCAATTTAATCACTTCATTGCCATGCTTTTAAAGTTCTCCCTAGTTGCTTTCATAGACACAATTGAGCGGCTCTCTCTTTTGTCCTCGGGCTAGACTTTCAGGTTTGACCCTTTATCCTTATTGGGCTTGTTCAAAACCATCTTTACTAGGCCTCTTAATGTGATTTCTCTTTCTAAGTTTATAACTTTATACTTCAAATTACGAGCACAATTATCATGAACATTAAACAAGGGTTGAAGGGAATCCTTTTCCTAATGTTTGAGGCTGTAACAGGGTCCAATGGTGGTAGTAAGGAATAAAAACAACAAGTTGAGAATCTATGTTGATTTTTTGGTGTTATATATAGACTCACAATAATGTGTCCTTTACCCTGCAACAATCATAGAAAAATGTAGAAGTTTTTCCACACTTAGTCAGCTAAGAAATCTACTTATTCATATATTGTTTCACTGGGTAGAGTCAATATTGGGGAAGCATACCAACAAAAGACAAATTTTGTCCATCAATGCATTGTTTTTTGGTACATCAAAACGTTTCTTGGGATAAATAGCCTCGGATAGTTTTCAGCATGATTATCACCACGATTTTTGTTGGCTTCATTCATAAGTTCTTTGGAGATTTACTTGGATGACCAGGTGTTGTAAAATCTCCTCAAAGACCATATACCTCATTTGAGGTTGTTGATCCAATGTTACAAAGAATGTGGTGTTTCCCTTGATACGAAGAAATGTTAGTCCCACGAATGATTAGCACTAGGTGCATCGCACCCCACTTATGAATTCTTAGTGTGTTGTATGGATTTTGCACTTCATATTAATGATGCACATATGCCCTCTAGTCTCGTTGTATGGAGTTTGTATAATACATGAGCCACCCCAAATCTGGGTTAGGATGACATGAAGATCCTCCATATTATCCTTTTAATGATTCATAGATGTTAAAGTTATCCATTGAGTGTCCCTTCCATGATCTAAATGCATGACTTTGTCCTCCTATTTAATGTTTAGTGGTATGGTGTAACACCGTCGACCATCAACCCCACTGGCTAGGCAAACACTACCATGCGAAACATCATCATACTTATATATATATATATATATATATATATATATATAACATGCATATTAAACCTAATTAACATATTTAAATAAACAACTCAGAGTAAGCACAAGATTTCTGCTAACTTAAATAATCCCTGGCATTAACAATAATTCATATGCACAACAAAATACATGATAACATTGCAAGAATCACAGACATGCATACTTATAAATTAAGTACAAAATTAACACTTATATTTTATTACTGGCGTAACTCCACCAACCACGTCTAGGCCTTCCACGAACCTCCCAGCCTTATACCATGCTGCTCATCATGCTCAATAGTGGGTCACCCTCGAGCTGGGACTAAGCTCCACCCCAAGGAAAGGAATCCTAGTCTAGGCTGAGGTTACAGGGAAAAACTGCATAGAATAACCAGAAGGATTCTTCCCAGGATGCCTTCTTACACCCACTACTTAACATACTCTCATTCCCCACATGTCTGTTCCACATGGGAGTATACACCTTCAAAAGCACAGTCCATCAATGCTTCACCTCCATCTCTGGGCCTCGACAATAGGCCAGATCAAGAATTCTTAGAGCTCTGAAGCTGGTGCTAGACTCTCTCTCAGAGAAAACCACTTCCTAGTAGACTCTCTCACCTGGAGGGAGTGGCTCATAGGCCTTACAACCTGCCTCTTCAACCACGGGCCTGGAAACCTGCTTCTTCAACCAGTTTCAGCCCAATTTCTGTAGGGTGAGGATAATGGCCACAACAACTGGTCAATTCCACTCAGGAAAAACTGAAGGTAACAACCCAAAGACAGTTCGGGTACAGACTCGAACTCTGCAAGAGAGAATGGTTGGGCTCACAGTGTACATAGGTCACATGGATAAATCCACGGGTGTGCCACTGGTTTCAGGGTGTGTGACAAGGAATCAACGCAGAGGTCTAACACAGACTCAAATGGTTCAGACGTCTAATACCTCGACTTCTCAGGAAAACATTACGGTTTTCTAGTTTCCAAGCTGCGTGAGTGTATACAAAGGTCCAATACAGGGGCATGGGATTCACGGTTCAAACAATAGATGGTCAAATGGAGGAGGAACCCCTGGAATTAGGTGGTGAATCGAGAAAAATGAAGGACAAATCCCCCCAACACGACTTACTTCTCGGATTTTAACTGCATGTGCCCATGTCGACACTTGTCTCCCTGGGGCTGCATGTTTCCCATTTTGCACACGTTCCCCTTCCAGGAACTTAGGATAAAACAAATACAAATATTTCCCATGGCTTTTTGGAATAATATTAAAATATTATTCCTAAGGACTTAAGCCCCTAGGCTCAACACTTAGCCTCTCTTTCCCACCTTCCAGCCCCCAATCCCCTACCCATTCTGTGGAAGCTTAGTCCCCCATCACTCATTCATCGTGGTCGATCTGCACGTAGCAGTGTTTATATCTTTTATTAATTTTCTTCATGATTACATATACAAAAGCAGGCTCCCGACCTTACCACTTAGGCTCTCCGACCTAATAACACATAAGCCCACTAGCTTATATAAACTTGGCTCACCAGCCTATAAAAAAAAATTACAATGCATAATACAATCTTTATACTTCATAAACATGATTTACAACAGGGCTCGGGCTTGGGGACTTTACAATCCCCTCCCCTTATTTTTTCACTGTCCTTAGTGCAACTTTACATTGCATCTGCAAGCTTTTCAAAATTTTCAAAAAGATGCGGGTACTTTGCCCGCATAACATCTTCATGCTCCCATGTTGCATCCTCGGGACTGTACCAGGTCCACTGGACCTTTACAAGCCCTATAGCTCGATTCCGGAGTGTTTGTTTTTCCTGTCCAATATGCGCACAGGATGCACTTGCAGGACACCTTCTTGTTCCACCTGAATCACATTCCAATCGATAACATGATTAGCATCTATTATATATTTCTTAAGAAATGAAACATGAAACACATTATGTACAGTCATAGATGCAGGTAATGCAAGCATATATGCAACTGGCCCAATCCTTTCCAGGATTTCAAATGGCCCACAAAATCTGGCTGCCAACTTGGCACAACTTCCCAGCTTCAGGGAACTCCTGTTAGATTTCACTTTCAGGAAAACATGATCACCCACTTTGAACTCTCTGTGGGTTCTATTCTTATCAACATAACTTTTCTGCCTGTCTTGGGCAACTTTCAAATTCTGCTTAATTTTTATCATTTGGTCCTCCATCTCCTTAAGCAACTTTGGCCCAACTACTACTTTATTAGTTGGATTATCCCAGCTCACTAGAGTATTGCAATTTCTTCCATAAAGTGCTTCAAATGGGCTCATCTTCAACGATGCATGATACCCATTATTGTAGGCGAATTCTACCAAGTGCAGGTACTCTTCCCATCTTGATGGTTTGTCCATCACATACATTCTCAATATTTATTCTATTACTTTGTTCACCCTCTCTATCTTTACATCAGACTCAAGATAATAAGTTGTACTAAAGTTCAGATTCGTTCCGAATCCTTTGAAAAATCCTTTCCAGAAATTCGAGGTGAATTTCGGGTCTCTGTCAAACACAATTCTTTTAGGAATTCCGTGCAATCGTGCCACTTCCTTTAGGAAGATATCAGCAACATCTGCTGCCTTGTGAGTAGTTTTCAGTGGAATAAAATGGGCAGCTTTTGTAAGCTTGTCCACCACTACCATGATCGAATCATGCAGCTTGGCTGTTCTAGGCAATCCCGTAATAAAATCCATCGTTACTACTTCCCACTTCCACTCAGGAATGGGTAAAGGTTGCAGCAACCCTGCTAGGTGCCTATGCTCACCTTTAACTTTTTGGCACTCCATACATATGGCGATGTATTCAACGATCTCTCTCTTCATACCTCGCCAAAAGTAATGGCTCTTGACTACTGCTACTATTTTCTGATATCCAGGGTGCCTTGCATAAGGCACATTATGCATCTCCTGCAAAATCATCTGTTTCAATCCCTGGACATTGGGTACAAAAATTATGTTCTTGTACTGCAATATTCCATCTGTTTCCAATTTATAAATTTCCATCTTTTGTGGCATCTTACCTTGTTGTAGCTTGGCTACCAATTCTCTGTACTATTGATCTTCATTTGTAGCCTCCAGAATTCTTCTTTTAACATCAATTCGATACATGCTAATGGTTGTAGCATGCAATTCATGCACCCTCCTGTTGAGTGCATCAACCACTTTATTCTCCTTTCCTTTGATATGCTTGATCTCAAAGTCGTACTCACATAGAAATTCCAGCCACCTACTTTGTCTAGCGTTTAAGGTTGGCTGATCAAACAAATATTTCAAACCATTATGGTCTGTTTTGAGTTCAAACTTCCTTCCCATAAGGTAATGCCTCCATTTCTTTAGAGCATGAACTCTGGCTGCCAAATCCAAGTCATGGGTTGCATATTTCTTCTCGTGCTCTTTTAATTTCCTAGACTCATAACAGATTACGAATCCGTTATGACTGAGGACCCCTCCCAGTCCTTCTTTGCATGCATCAGTGCATACTATGAAATCTACATTTGGATCTGCAATCCTCAATATTGGAGTGTTGGTTAACAATTGCTTCAATCGATGGAAACTTTTCTCACACTCTTCAGTCCACCGAAACTTTTTATCCTTCCTTTGCAAGGAAGTGATAGGGTGAGCTATCTTTGAAAATCCTGCGATAAAACTTCTGTAATATCCCGCTAGACTCATAAAGGATCTAAATTCCGCCACATTCCTTGGCACTGACCATTCTCTGATGGCCTCAACCTTCTCAAGATCCACGATGATCCCTTCTTCTGAAATAATGTGCCCCAAGTAATGGATTTGCCTTTGATAAAACAAGCATTTGCTCAACTTGGCATACAACTGGTTTTCTCTCAACACTTGCAGCACCATCCTCAGGTGTTGTTCATGTTCTTCTTCGGTCCTGGAATACACCAAAATGTCATCCAAGAAGACTATGACAAACTTGTCTAGATAGTCCTTGAATACACCATTCATCAAGCACATAAAAACAACAGGTGCATTTGACAGTCCAAACGGCACCATTGTGAACTCGTAATGACCATACCTTGTTCTAAAGGCGGTCTTGCTGATGTATTCATCTTTTATTCTTACTTGATGATATCTCGATCTTAGATCTATCTTCAAAAATATCTTTGCATCCTTCAACTGATTGAAGAGATCGTTGATCCTCAGCAGAGGATACTTGTTCTTGACAGTTACTTTGTTCAACTGTCTGAAATCAATGCACAGCCTCATCATCTTGTCCTTCTTCTTTATGAACAGGACCGGAGCACCCCAAGGTGACACACTTGGGAGAATGTACCCCTTCTTTAGAAGCTCTTCAAGCTGCAATTGCAACTCTTTCAGCTTCGACATACTCATTCTATAAGGAGCTTTCGACACTGGGGCTACTCTAGGCATCAAATTCACAGAGAAATCAATATCCCTTTTCGGAGGTAGTCTAGGTACCTCCTGAAATACATCTTCAAACTCTGTTAGTACTGCATGGTCTCCAATCTTTGAGACTTCATCTCTGGATGCTTCCTCCACATGGGTTGCAAACAATTGACAACCCTTTCTGTAGCACTTCTTCAGCTGCATTGATAAGATTTCTCTAACAACCATAGCTCTGGGAATTCCTTGAATTATTTTCCAATTCCCCTCCTCATCCAGGCATGTAAATTTCTTGTTACGGTAGTCCAGGAGGGCATGGTGCTGGTCCAACTAGTCCATCCCAATTAAACAGTCATAAGAGCCTAATGGAAAAATATTCAATTCATCCTTCATGCTCAATTCCTTCATGTCCACCGGACATGACTTAACCATCTCAATGACTTTCCTCTTGGTTCCTGTAGCCAACTGCACTAACCAAGACTTTTCATGTTTGCTTCTTAATAAATGCAAACTTTCCACCACTATAGGGTCTATATAACTATGGCTAGCCCCTGGATCAATTAAAATAATAAATGGTTGGTTGTTAATCATACCTTCCACTTCAATCATGTGCGACTGAAATTCAGCTTGCTTGTTGTCCAGGGCCTCATAGATCCTTGGCATTCTACTGCCCATGTCCTCCACTGTTTTAGCTTGTTGAACATTATGGACAACTCTTGCTTTGCCATTTTTATGGGGACAATATTTGTACTTGTGGTTATCTTTACAACCCCAACATTGAATGGGCATCTGCTTAGCCTTTGTTCTCCCACTTCAGCCATTCTTGGCTCTCTAAACGATGGATGTCCTTAAGGACTATTTCTGAAAAAGGGAGGTTTGTTTCCCTTCTCCCTCTGTTCTTTCTTAAACTTCTTCTGGTCAACCCAAGCCTTCCAAAAGGTAGGCTTTTCTCTTTGTTGTTCATATAAGCATTTCGCTCTTCTTATTGTTTCTTCCATATTCTTAGGATCATCATACTGAATCGTATCCCCAATAGGAGGCGGTAATCCACTCAGGTACCTCTGAATCTTGAAAGACTCATCCTTGATGAATGGAACATACTTTAGTAATTCCAAAAACTTTCATTCATACTCATCAATGGTTTGGTTGTCCAGCTTGATTTCAAAGAACTCTTTCATCTTTCTGTCATAATATCTTTTAGTTAAGTATTTCCTCTTGAAATACCTCTTAAATTATTTCCATGTGATGTCCCTTTCCCTGATGTGCTGCACCTGCACAAGTTGATCCCACCACATGGATGTCTTTCCCTTCAGTTGATACATGGCAATATTTCCCTTTGCATGAGAGGAATAATTTCATAGCTGGAAATATTTCCTCATACCCAACAACCATGTTTCAGCATCTTCCTCCTTCTTATCTTCTCCATCAAACATAGGAGGCTTAATATTGTTCATCTTCCCTTTCAATTCATCCACTCCAGATCTTCGGTATTTTATGGTAGGGGATGGGCTTGAACTACTCTGTGCTTCCTTATCGGAATGCTTTGGGGAGCAATGACGATGTATGCTACCACTCCTCAATCTTCTTTTCCTCTCAGGGGTCCTGCGACTTCATGTTTTTCTTGAGTCACTCTCCTTTTCCAATTTATTTTCTATTCTTTCCAAGCTCTTCAACATTTTTAAGTTGAATTCACCCTGCCGATCCCTGATCCTCATGAGATTTCGGCTATCGGCTCGGCGAGCTTGTGTTTCTATCTGTAATCTTTCAATGATTTTCATTATATGTCCTTCCTTATCCAATTCTCTTCCATGCCCATTGGAGTTCGATCCTTTGACTCCCAAGTTGACATCCTTTCCTTCTCTTTCATTCTCTGAATTGGAGGCAATCCGCACCTCTTCCATTCTCTGCTCTCAACGACAATCCTATTCAGTTCTGGCACTTGCTAAGCTTCTGCAAACATATGTGTAGACAACAGGGATTTGTCAAGTCATCATTCTTAGCAAATTCCACACATTCAAAACCATTCTGATTTAATAAAATGCTTCGACTTCACAAATTTTTCGAGTTTTGCTCGGCTTTGTAATTTTTGGGTGATAGCCCCCTGTTTTCTTAGTCCCCAACCCATGTGTCCATGGGCCATGACCAAACGCTAAACTGTTAGGTGCTACTCAGATTTTCGGCCTTCAGAAATTTTTAAGGCACACAGAACTATCTCCCGGAGTTCCGATTATTGAATTCACGAGATCAGGTGGATCAATGGTCCACGTTTACTCATCCTCCAAAGGATGAAATCCACTGTGGTCCTTATGTCATCAAATTTTTTGGGATTTCGGGATTCAAAGTTTTGGGGCTTCGGGGTTTTGGTCCTGGAGGTTCTCGCACTCGCTTCCCTCTCCAACTCCCAACTCTCGAACTTCTGACTACTACAAGGCTCTCCAAATGAAACTTTGGGTTTTGAGATTTTGTGTTTCGGGGTTTTTGGGCTTCGGGGTTTCAGGTTTCTGGGTTTTTGTCCTAGAGGTTCTCTCACTCGTTTCCCTCTCCAAATCCCGACTCCCGAACTTTCAACTGCTACAAGGCTCTCCAAACAAAACTTCGGGTTTCGATATTTCGGGTTTCGGGGCTTTGGGGTTTCAGGTTTTAGGGTTTTGGTCTCGTAGGTTCTCTCACTCTCTTCCCTCTCCAACTCCTGACTTCTGAACTTTCGACTGCTACAAGGCTCTCCAAACGAAACTTTGGGTTTCGAGATTTCGGGTTTCGAGGTTTCGAGTTTTCGGTAACCGAGAGTCCATGATGCAGCGACTCCTAATCTCTTGTCGCTTCAATCCCCAAATTCCGATATGGAGATTCATGTATGAGATCAATGGTCCCGATTCCCCACGATTTGACGACTCAGATCTCATTGAAATTTCTTGTATGGGGATTTCGTGTGTCATGAGGTCGAAAGATTTTCCAACTTCGTCCTCCCTATTCCCGAAATGCTGAAATTCTTCCTGGAAACTTAACGATCCAGATCTCTCCTTGATCAATGGTTGTGATCCAACCATGAATTCACGTTTCGTGAATTCTCACGAACTCACCCTTCGACCATTTCAGGTCACGAGTCAGTGAAAGGCTAATCGCTCTCGACGCGTCCTTTCCGATGGACGGTCCTGACGAATTTGGGATTTCACATATCGTGATTTCCACACTCCTGTGAAAATCCAAAGGGTTTTAAGCCTAGTGCACATTCTCCAGATCTGGCGGTCGTGAGGTTTCTCCTTTCCTCCCGAACATATCCTATGGCTCCAACACTTTTGGTGTGGAGTTATCTCTCTCCCTGTGGCCAATTACCATGCCTGTTGCAATTTAATCTTCTGCTACTCCTCCTGAGATTCTTAACACATCCAAGTAACTCCTTGGCCCTCAGAAACATTCTGAGGTTTGAAATTAGTCTTCTAGACACAATTTCCTTCTCAAAACCTCGATCCAATGACCACTTATCCGGCCCATCCAGGCTCAGCGTTGAAACTAGGCTCTGATACCAAACTATAACACCCTCAACCATCAACCCCACTGGTCGAGAAAACGCTACCATGTGGAACATCATCATAATTATATATATAAAACATGCATATTAAACCTAATTAACAGATTTAACTAAACAAATCAGAGTAAGCACAAGATTACTGCTAACTTAAATAATCCCTGGCATTAACAATAATTCATATGCACAACATAATACATGATAACATTGCAAGAATCACAGACATGCATACTTATAAATTAAGTACAAAATTAACACTTATCTTTTATTACTAGTGTAACTCCACCAACAACGTGCGGGCCTTCCATGAACCTCCTAGCCTGAGACCACGCTGCTCATCATGCTCAATAGTGGGTCACCTTTGAGCTGGGACTAAGCTTCACCCCAAGGTAAGGAATCCTAGTATAGGCTGAGGTTACAGGGAAAAACTGCATAGAATAACCGGAAGGATTCTTCCCATGATGCCTTCTTACGCCCAATACTTAACAGAATCTCATTCCCCACATGCTTGTTTCGCTCGGGAGTATACACCTTCACAAGCACAGTCCATCAGTGCTTCACCTCCCTCTCTGGGCCTCGACAACAGGCTGGATCAGGAATTCTTAGAGCTCTGAAGCTAGTGCTGGACTCTCTCTGGGAGAAAACCACTTCCCAACAAACTCTCTCACCTGGAGGGAGTGGATCATGGGCCTTACAACCTGCCTCTTCAACCACGGGCCTAGCAACTCGCTTCTTCAACCAGTTTCAACCCAATTTCTGTAGGGTGAGGATAACAACCACAACAACTGGTCAATTCCACTCAGAAAAAATAGAAGGTAACAACCCAAAGACAGTTTGGGCACAGAATCAAACTTTGCAAGAGAGAATCGTTGGGCTCACAACGTACACAATTCACATGGCTCAATCCATAGGTTTGCCACTGGTTTCAGGATGCGTGACAAGGAATCAACGCAGAGGTCAAACACAGACTCAAACAATTCAGACGTCTGATACCTCAGCTTCTAAGGAAAACATTATGATTTTTCTGGTTTCCAAGTTGTGTGAGGGTATGTAGAGATCCGATACAAAGGCACGGGATTCACGGTTCAGACAATAGATGGTCGAATGGAGGAGGAACCCTCAGAATCAGGTGGTGGATCGATGAAAATGAAGGACGAACCCCCCCAACATGACTTACTTCTCGGGTTTTAACTGCATGCGCCCAGGTTGACACTTGTCTCCTTGGGGCTGCATGTTTCCTATTTGCACACATTCCCCTTCCAGGAACTTAGGATAAAACAAATACAAATATTTCCCATGGCTTTTTGGAATAATATTAAAATATTATTCCCAAGGACTTAATCCCCTAGGCTCAACACTTAGCCTCTCTTTCCCACCTTCCAGCCCCCAATCATTCAGTAGGGGTTGAATATGAAATCATAATTAAATTTTGCATCCATGATCACTACTCTAACTCTGTCATTCTCTTATGCCATAGAGGAGGCCACAAAGTTGTAGATTATTCTATGTATTAAACATAATTCTATACATGTAGGGGTTGAATATGAATTAAATAGGGGTTGAATATGAAATCATTCATCTCATTCAAACTTATCATGAAATCACTCATCTATAAGAATGAACTAAGATAATCATTTATCTTTTAAAAATAATCATTCATGTTAACTTTGTCATGGGTTCCATGAGAAGAAGACCAATAAAAGCAAAAGATAAGTTAGGATTCATAAATTAGATCATACCAACAAAATTGGCAAAATCAATGATATGTTTTATGTTTCCACTTCGTGTAGTTTTTGTTTTTTAAGCTTATGCTAATTTAAGATGACTAGAAGACAACTTTTCTAATAAACACTCCTAATTGTAAAAATAACCCAAAAGTTCACATGATTATTTCTACTCTCGTATATGTAAGTTATCCCCAATAAAAACCAATTGTGATCGTTTTTCCATAATGATTAATGAAGAATTTACTTACACATCGATGAAAAATCATTTCGACAATGAAAAACTAGATAACAACAACATTATGTATAGTTGCAAAAGTGTCAATAGCAATATTTGAGATCTGTCTATGCTGCTTGAAATTCTTGCTTGTGTTGCTATGAATTTGTTGCCTTTGTATATTACAATCATGATCTTGACTCACAAAATTTAAATTACCATGGATTATGGTTACTTATGGTCCTAATGATAAAGGATTGGGCCTTAATAGGTAGAAGGAGATGAAATCTAAAAGAAACCTATTGTTAAATTCAACTTCTCCAGGATCCCATTTCACAGTCATCTTGGGAAGTCTCTAGTCTTTTATTTTTACATGAACATATTGTCAGTCGAATTATTCGAAGATAATTTCGTTACATATTTCATCATCAATCTGAGTTTCATAAACTTATGAAGTTCTTGACAAAATATATGCAAAGATAAATCCCAAAGTACTTCTAAACTATGAACTCAGCTCACCACTCATCACACCACCGATGAAAGAAAATTTGTAAACATAAAGTAATCTAATTGAATCTAAAATGTCATTGAAGATTAATTAAGATCCATTGTGGGCTCCTAAGGTAGAAATGCAGGGCCAATCATATGTAATCCAGATTATGATTGATAGTGAGAGTCCCACTTTTAACAGATATAATCAATACTAAAAAATGCACCTTTATGAATTAAATATGAAAACATCAAACAATTGTGATCAGAGATCTCTGAGACCAATATTATCCAACATGAGTTGTGTAGTAGAACCCCAGATTAGCCTAGCCAATAATACTTTGCAAGATTCTTTATGTTGATATTAATCTCAAGGAAAATTCACATGAAACTAATTCTCACTCCACACAACATGAAATTGAAATTGCAATGCAGAAATAAAATAAACTCACACAACAAAAAATGAACTATTTGGGTAGCATATACTAGAGAGGGGGCCATGCCTCTCTTGGCATACACTACCAAGAAAGACCATGATGGAAAGCTCTTGATCTTCAACAAGTTCTTTATTTTAGAATTCTCCCCATGATTACATTGATGCTCTCCTCAACCTTAGCCTCCTCCTTCCCCTCCTTCATTACAATAATCCTCCTCACATTTATACATTTAGATTTCAAAATAAAAAAGAAAAATAGTTACAAAAAAATGAGACCAGATCCCAAATACATGGATCTACACCCATTACAAACTTGATTAAGGAAATGGAGGTTAATTAATGGATGTTTGACTAGTATGGAAGCCAACAAAATAATATTTGACAAAACCAAATTCATCCACAAAAGCAGTAAGTGCATAAATTTGGGTGCTGTAGAATTTATTGGAAAGTACGCCTTGAAGATCTTCCCTTATCTCTCAAACTTTTCAAATTTTGAAATTAAATTTATATGGTAACCAAATTGGACCCTTCTGCACAAAAACCATGTCATGGATTTTCGAGATATATCTTCATCTGCTCAAAAATCTAATCGGAAGTTGGTTGTCTGAAATTGTTAACTAATTTTGATCATAACTTGGACCAAGTGCTTGGAGACTCACACGTGCGACCTCAACATGATATGATTAATACATAACCATCTAGAAACATCCAACTATGATATCCATGTGCCCATTTTTCTATTGGACAGGTGGGAGTATGAGGAACAATGATTGTGATGCAGGAACTGTGCTACATAAAACTTGCATTGCTGCATGAAACCTGGAATTCATTGTTGCATGATCACATTACTGAACTCATAAAACTATCATTAGAAAACCAACTTATAATTCTCATTAATTCACTAGAAATGAAGAAAATACATGATAATTAACTACTTGAGCATATATGAGTGTGCCATGGTGTTTTTGTGAATATTTATGGTAGGAATGGTGATAAATGAGTAAAGGGTGAGGTTAAATGATCAAAATGAATGATTTGAATGGCGAAAAAAGATGACATATTGGCGACCCAACACATATGTCGAGGAAAACCTTGGGCACTTCCCCTTATTTCGAGGATGTTATAGACTGTAAACCCTAGATTCTTTGAGGCATGAGACTAGGTCAACAACAAGGCTCAAAGTTGTTACAACAATATACTCATAATGAACTCAACATGTCACTTACAGAAATAGACCGTGGATGGGGAGGATAACACTCCATGCCACAACCACTCTCAACTCTTACTATTATAAAGAAGGATATGTAGTCATAATTTAGTGTCTTCCCTTCAAATGATCACTCAAGTGTCAATGCTTAATATTGTTTTGAAATGAAAATGGATCATAGTGTATGCATTTCGTGATACTTACACAAAACTTCAGTGAGCTACTCAAGTTTTTATTTTGAGTAAATATGCCAAATATATATTATTTAAAAAAAACCTTAAAATCTATTTAGCTAAAACGTTTATTACATATTGATCTTAATTTGCTACAAACATGTTGTAGGTTCAATGTCTCCCCTTGAGACTCGAACCAAAGACTACCTACTTCTACAATATGTAAAAGGCAAGACAAATATTTTCAAGTCAATTACGCTTCATGGAATGCAAATTTGGAATCTGACAACATGGAAAATTGGAAAATTCTTTGCATAAGGCAATTTTCCACATCCATAAGTTCAAAGCTTTGCGAAATAGGGAGAAATTTTAAGTTTAAGAGAATAATTATGAAGCTTTAAATGTAGGTGGAAAAAATTTCAAATGAATAATACAAAGAATGATGAATCATATTTATTGATATGATGTTTGGATTGAATTCGTGTTGAATCGATTGTGTGTGTTAGGAGCCCTATGTGGATCTCATTACTTAATGCTTTATAGGTACTTATAATTTGGAGAGAGCATTTATGACTCATAGGCACCACTCGTTGAGGTGTGAGACTTTCTATACAACATTTTGACGACATAAAGTTACTTGTAAAGTAATGAATGTAAATTATTATGTTGATCAATCACATATTTCTCATCTTAATTGACTACCAATCATGTAGTAAAGGGACCCATTTTTCAGGTAAAAAATGGGGTTGAATTAGTGAAAATTCCAGGGATAGCATGAGTTTCACATGAACCAAGTTCCACATATTGTAGAACCTTTTTCCTATGGGTTTCGCCCCATTTTAAATGAATTTGGATACTTCAAAAATTGACCAGGGTTTTATATGGATAAAAAAATTGAATTATTGGATCAACGAATTCCAACGGATTCTTTGATGGTTAGTTCGACTCAATGAAGGTCCAGTCGACTACTCTAGTAGTCAAGTTGACCAAATAAAATCCAATTGACTAAATGAAGGTAAACCGACCACAGGAGAAACCCATTCGGAATGAAGGGAAGAAACAAATCTTCTGCAAGTAAATTCGACTAAATACCCATGAAGAAAATTAACTTGACAGACCAAGTCGACCATAAATGGAGATAAATGCTTAGAGGGCATTTTTTGATAACCAACAGAAAYAAAAAACGTTTGGGGAGAATTGGGTAACTGGCGAAGAAGAAAAAAATGTCCAGAAGGTATGTAAGCTCGCACAGGAAGTCTAAATTCGCCTAGGTAGTGAATAAAAYRCCTAGGGGTCCGTAAATTCACTCAGGTAAGTTTAAATTCGCCCATGCAGTGAATAAAATGCCCAGGGGTTCGTAAATTCAGCCATGTAAGTTTAAATTTTCCCAAGCAGCAAAAGAACACTTTGGGCGGATGCTACATGCTAAAAAAACACTGCAAYGAAGTATGCATAGATTGCCGTAACATAAAACCAAATTCCCAAAGCACAAATTGCAGTAACCAGTAGATTCAAAATTCAAATGGGACTTTTATTATATACTGAGAAGAAAAATTACAATGGGGTGAGCTATACAGAGACTCTGTGTATTGTTACTCACCGATAATACAAAATTGCAGAGGCCAAGGCTCAGAGACACCCTTTCTTAGAGTTAACATGCACCTTTGTCCACTCAACTTTGGGCTCCCCTTCCTGCTACTATCCTTCCCTATTTCTCCTTGCATCTCCCTTCATTGTCCTCTTCACTGCAACTCTCATTATTCTTAATGGGTTGTTTTTGGAAGGTCAACCGTCACAGTTGTTTGTTTCACCTTCCCATTGTGCAAGAAGACAAAATAAAATGAAATAAAACAAAACATGTTTATTTACAACATTTACAAACATCTACCAAGATCCAATTTGGATCAATGATGGTTGATTTAGAATTATATAATTAAAAATAAATATATTTTTTAATTATATATATATATATATATATATATTGGATGTAGCTTGGGTGGTTGGGAGGAATGGTTGTTATTCTCCCCACCCAGGCTCAATTCCTTGTAAGTGACATGTGATGGCCTTAATGGGTCTATAAGATACTCTTGTTGTTGAGTATGATGTTCATGTTGTTGAACAATCAATATATCACCAATCCTGACCTCCCTATGTTCTCTTGCGGAATTCAGGGGGGTGGGAGAAAGGGTTTATGTGGACGTAGCGAGCTACTGGTCTTCGGTGTTGTGAACTATATATATATATATATATATATACTAAATAACATATTTACACAATAACTAATCAATTATTATATTAATAAAATAAAAACATCACTCAGTATATGATATTATTTCCTCCACCCAAGGTTGGAATTTGGTTCCTCTTTACACGTCAAACAATTTTTTTGATGTTTTGGATATGTCTATTTCTTGTCAAAAATGACATGTCTAAATTTGCGCTCTTCAACAATGAAGTTTTGATAAGAAATTAACCCTTCAATAACAAAATTTTGATTAAAAAATTATGCTTCAATAATTGAAGTTGTATTAAAAATATTAACCTTCAAGTTCACATAACAAAATGGTGTGCTCAACTTAAAGTTGAGCACATCACCTTTGGAGGTGGTATGATAGAGATCAATTTTCGTAGATAAGCTTTATATATATGTCTACATACAACTATCCCATGTTTCCATAATTGGGACTTTGATTTTCATTAAAAGTTTAGAAAAGAAAGCTAGTTATTAACTTTTAGTGATGCAGAGGAATGCCATTCTCCATAAAGGGGATTGTGATTTTCATCAAAAGTTGAGAAAAAATAAAGTTAAATATTAACTTTTAGTGATCTAGAGGGATGCGTTTTATAGGGATAGATCCAACTTGAACAAGTAAAATGTTAATGTTTATGCCATTATTATAGTTCTTTGCATTTCAATACATAAGAGCATCATAAGAACAAGATCACTGAGAAATACACATTCACAAGAGACACAACATTTATCCTGGGAAACCCTCTAGGGGAAGAAAACCCAACAAAACTTAATTATCATAAATAGCTTATACAATGTTCAAGAGATAACTCAAACCAATACAGATAGTCCTCCCCAAGAGATGTTCCACTCTTCTCCCTCTCTCCAACTGGTAATTGTAGCTTGCCTCATAAGAGAATGAGCAAGTGAGTTGTGTGTTAGAAGTGAGGTGCTAGCCTCCTATATATACAAAATTGGAACGTGTGAAAGGTCACCATTGGCAGGGCTGACCTCTCACTCTGGGTGGGTAAACCCACCTTTATTTAGTTATGGGTCTTCAATAATAACTGTTGGGGCCGACTTCTTATTCTGCCCTTTATAATTGTTTGATGACCAATCCGCAAAAGCGGATTTGGTCCTTATACAATTACCGACATGATTAATCCATAATGGGGATTAATCCAATAACAATAATAATAATAATGACATGATTAATCCGCAATGGGGATTTAATCCAATAATAATAAGAATGCTCTTCGCAGTTACATTATTTCAACACTCCCCCTTAACAAGAAGGGTATTCTTCATCAGCATCGACGACAGAGGTCTGCATCATCAGTGGCATCTGGGGGACAGTATCGTCAATATTATCTTGAAACATTGGCTAGCATATTTACGAGTCATCGAAATTTTTCTTCACTGGCAACATCATCATTCTCGAAAGAATGCTATCATCATCTGCATCAAATATGTATGAGTAAAAATGATACCTCATCACAGCACTAAGCTGGCACATCACAGTACTACACTGGCTCAATGTCACAGCGGTTAAGTTGGTAGCTCAATGTCAGTCACATCTTGCTTTACGTCTAACAACTAGGTTAGAAGCAAGGAACATTATCATCTCGCTTTACATCTAACAACTAGGTCAGAAGCGAGGAATCACAACGTCATGCTTTATGTCTAACAACTAGGTCAGAAGCATGACTCGTCTTGCTTTATGTCTAACAACAAGGTTAGAATAAAGGAACACATCAACATCTCGCTTTACGTCTAACAACGAGGTCAGAAGCGAGGAATCATCTTGCTTTACATCTAACAACTAGGTCAGAAGAAAGGAATCAGTGGCGTCATGCTTTACGTCTAACAACTAGGTCAAAAGCATGACTCATCTTGATTTATGTTTAACAACGAGGTCATAAGCAAGGATCACACGACGTCATGATTTACGTCTAACAATGAGGTCAGAAGCATGACTCATCTTGCTTTACGTCTAACAGTGAGGTTAGAAGAAAGGATCACACAATGTCATGCTTTACGTCTAACAGCGAGGTCAGAAGCATGACTCATCTTGCTTTGCATCTAACAGCGAGGTCAGAAACAAGGAATAAATATACTCCCCTTTTCAGGGAGGGTCCTTTCGGACTATACCAAGCTTATGTCGAAAGTGTTCAAACTTTACATGAGATAGAGGCTTAGTCAACACATCAGCGACCTGTTCATCCGTGCTAATGTACTGGAGCTTCAAGGCTCCTCTCTGTACCATGTTGCGGATGAAATGATAGTAGATCTCTATGTGCTTCGACCTGTCATGGAACACAGGATTCTCTATCATTTTAATGCAGCTTTGATTGTCACATAGAATCACGGTTGCTCTCATCTCCAAATCAAATAGGCCTGTCAGCAACTTTCGAAGCCATATAGCTTCGCAACTAGCAGAACATGTGGAAATGTACTCTACTTCCACTGTGCTGAGAGAAATACTAGATTTCTTCCTACTCTGCCATGAGATCATAGCTGATCCCAAACTGAAACAACATCCAGAAGTGTTTTTCTGTCAGAAACGCTTTTTGCCCAATCTGCATTAGTATATCCACTCAATGTGAAGTCATGATCTCCATCATAGTTGAGACCATAATCCATTGTACCTTTAAGGTACCTCATCACATGTTTTTCAGCCACTAGATGAACACGTCTGGGCTCTACCAGAAACTGACTCAAGGTGTTCACTGCAAAACAGATGTCTATTCTGGTGTTCGCCAGGTACATTAGCGATCCAATAATTTGTCTGTATAGTGTGGCATCTATCAAATCTGACGAAGTATTGACCAACAATTTCATCTTTTCTTCCATGGGAGTATTCATGGACTTGCATTCTAGCATGTTGAATCTCTTTAAGATATTGACCGTGTACTTCCCTTGGTTAAGGAAGATTCTCTCTAGACTTTGCCATACCTCAAGGCCTAAGAAGTAATGCATTAGACCAAGGTCTTTCATTTCAAATTCTGCGGCAAGTCTCTGTTTACATTCAACGATGAGCTTTTCTTCTCCAGTTAAGAATAAGTCATCCACATATAGTAATAGTATTATTAGTTCATTATCCATAATTTTGAAGTAGAGATTTGAGTCTGCTTTACTCTTGGTAAAGCCCAAGATCGTCAAGAAACTGTCTATACGGCCATGCCAAGCTCTGGGAGCTTGGTTCAATCTGTATAAGTCTTTCTTCAATCGGAAGACATGAGACTTTCTGTCTTCAACCTCAAATCCTTGGGGTTGTTCTATATACACTTCTTCTTCAATAACACCATTCAAGAAAGTTGTCTTCGCGTCCATCTGGTGCAGCTTCCATTTCATCTTGGCGGCAAGAGCTATAATGGTTCTGATCGAAGTGTATCTGGCCACATGAGCGAATGTCTCTTCATAGTCAATGCCTTCCTTCTGGGAAAATCCACGAGTGACAAATCTTGCTTTATACTTCTCAATACTTCCATTAGCAGCATGTTTTATTTTTGAAGAGCCATCTGTAGGATACCCCATATTTATTCTTCGATCTGGGAACTTTTACACATACTTCATTCTTCATTATGGATTGGTATTCCTCTTTCATGGCATCTGCCCATTCTTTTCTTTGAATGGTTTCTTCAAAGCAGGTAAGCTCTTCATCTAGGAGACCACATATCAAAGCCGTGTAACTAGAGAATGGCTTTGGTCTTTTCACCTATCTTGAGGTTCCTTCTGGAACAACATACTTCTCTCCATCTTGAATAAGCTCTCTTTCCCAAGAAGGCTTTGTTTTATGGGAGAAGGTCATTTGAGGAGGTTCTTGAACTTCTACTATATCATGATCTTCTAGAAGTTCCTCATCAGGGGAAGTTATGAATTCCCTCACTGGTTCTGCAACTCTGGGAACCTCACTCATTGATTCTGCAATGCTGGGATTTACATGTTTCTCTTCATATACTTCTTCAAGTTGGCATCTTCTTGATTTCTTAAGTGCTACTTCTTCATCAACGGTCACGTCCTTGCTGATCTCAATATGGCGGTGACCAGGTATGTAGATTCTGAAAGCCTTGGATACCTCACAGTATCCCACAAATATTCCCTTCTTTCCAGAGGGTTCCAGCTTGTTTCTTTTCTCTTTCGGTATATGAATAAACACTGGACAACCAAATATTTTGAGATGGCTTACCTTTGGCTTCTTTCCGGTGAACGTCTCTTCCAGGGTCTTGAACCCAAGTACACTATGGGATAATCTGTTCTGCACATAAACAACTGCCATTGTTGCTTCTGCCCATAAGCACATAAGAAGATCTTGATCTTCACAGCTTCCAGCATGGTTCTGTTCTTTTGTTCAGCTACATCGTTTTGTTGGGGTTCTTGATTCGAACATCTTTATAGAAGTTCATGAGCTCTTCTGAGGTATATTCTTCTCCATTATTTGACCTGAGTATATTAATCTTCCTTACAGAAGGGTTCTCTTATCAAGGCTTTGAATTCCTTGATCTTGTTGAATACTTCAAATATATCTAGGTCTTTTATGAGAATAATAATTAATGAAAGATACATAGTATACATACCCATTAATGGAGGATGATGGCATTGGGCCACACACATTTGAATGAGTGAGTTCTAGGACTCCTTCTGCCTTACTGCCCCTCTTTGGAAACGGGTTCTTGGCGTTCTTCCCTTGCGCACATCCATTGCATATGCCTTCTTGATCAACCTTGAGTTCTGGTAAACTTGTGATAGCTTTGCATATGTATGGTAGCACCTTGTAGTTGATGTGAGCTAATCTTCTAGAGTTCACATGGATTCTTCAATAGCGTGGGTCATGGAAACTTGTGAGTGACCCACCTTGTTCTTTTCCATTGATGATTGCTTCATTTATGATCTCTCCTTTAGCATGTTTCCCTCTGCAACCTTCGCTATAGCTTCCTCATGTGACATGGAGCAAGGTCAACAAAACAACAAGCAAGAATAATATCCTTCTGATAATATAAAGCAATAGCACGAACAATCATCACAGTAGCTCCTTTATAGCTTATTACTTATAATTTATCAAAGATTAAAAGTAAGGAATACAATACGAAATGAGGTCAACACTCTCTTAGTGTTGTGACCAAGCATTCTTCCATGGCAATCTGAAACTAACACATGAGGTTTCTCCTAGAGGAGGTGTTAGTCATATCAGACAAAGTATTCTCACATGTTATTAAGTATAATACTTTATGACGATTGCTATCTCAACTAAAGTCATTAGCTTGTCATGTGTACCTTTGAATCTTGATTAATAAAACCTAGAGCCTTGTCCTCAAGAGTGAGTGCTTGCTTTTCTTCCAGGTCTCCTTCACTCAAGTGACGAGTACTTTCTTCAACCTGTCTGTTGTACTAAGACAATATGCTATCATGACAAAAGGTTAGGTCAGAGGATAATCTCTATGATCAACTTTTAATCCTTCTAATGATTTGATCATAGCTTCAACATGCAACATTGATCAAGATAATTTCATAACAAATAGATGCATATTAGAATAATCACACCTGGGTTGCATCATTCCTCTGAATGTGTTGGATCTTGAGATCCTTCTGGATCTATGGCAAAAGATCCCTTCTCCTACAAATACTCTTTAGGGTTTAACCATTAACCATATTTGAGTACATACCTCGGATAGCATTTGCAGGTAGTGGCTCCATCTGGTAGCAGCGGTAATCATTACCAAAAACTTCAAGAGTGATTGCAGCTGGTTCTACAACTGCAACTGCAACTGGCACTGTAACTGCAGCTGGTTCTGAGACTGCAACTACAACTGCAACTTAGGGTTTTATGAGGAAACCATAATTTTTCAAACTTCGAATTTTGAAATTCCGATCGAAGGGATAGATGCGCTGGGCTGAGGTGATTTAGCTGGTATAGTCAGAATTTTGAAAATCCAACTTTTACCCCTTCAAATCTGATTTGCAGATTCTTGGATTGGTGCTTCTGGTTTTCTAGTACTTCTGGTACTCTGGTACTTTTGGTACTTCTGGTACTCTGGTTTTCTGGTACTTTGTGAAACTAGGGTTTCACTTTCTAGGAGATCTAGCCACTGAAAAGGTGCGCTCTAAGTGCCAAATTGATCCTTGGGGGAGGGCACAACTTTCTAGATGTTTAGGGAGCTGAAAAGAGTTACTTTTGCAAAACCCTAATTTTTGGGTACGGTAATAGTGACGTTTTTCCTCTTGCAAATTGTGCTTCCTTCAGGTTGGCTCTGAAACCATGTTAATGTTTATGCCATTATTATAGTTCTTTGCATTTCAATAGATAAGAGCATCATAAGAACAAGATCATTGAGAAATACACATTCACAAGAGACACAACATTTATCCTAGGAAACCTTCTAGGGGAAGAAAACCTAGCAAAAACTTCCTTATCATAAATAGCTTATACAATGTTCAAGAGATAACTCAAACCAATACAAATAGTCCTCCCCAAGAGATGCGCCACTCTTCTCCCTCTCTCCAACTGGTAATTGCAGCTTGCCTCATAAGAGAATGAGAAAGTGAGTTGTGTGTTAGAAGTGAGGCGCTAGCCTCCTATATATACAAAACTGGCACGTGTGAAAGGTCACCACTAGCAGGGCTGACCTCTCACTCTGGGTGGGTAAACCCACCTTTATTTAATTCTGGGTCTTCAATAATAACTGCTAGGGCCGACTTCTTATTCTGCCCTTTATAATTGTCCGATGACCAATCCACAAAAGGGGATTTGGTCCTCATACAATTACCAACATGATTAATCCACAATGGGGATTAATCCAATAACAATAATAATAATAATGACATGATTAATCCACAATGGGGATTTAATCCAATAATAATAAGAATGCTCTTCGCAGTTACATTATTTCAACATAAAATTCATGTAGAGAAACATAAGGGAGGTGAAGGTGGGTAAATATAGCATGGGGTAGTAGTTGTAAATCCTCCCAAGTTCCAACCCTTAAATTCATTCATCTGGCTAAAAGGTGGTATAATTTTTTCCATCATATTCAAAAGGAAGGAGGGTGATTTATTGCTTTCATATTTCTATGGTATATCATGAAAGGAATTCAGTAAGTCGAGGAGAATAGGTGAAAATGGCAATTTGGTTAGGCTTAGGGTTTTCTCATTTGTGGGCAAAAATGGAAGTTTGGTTAGCTTAGGGTTTGTTAAATTCTTATTTTTTACTGCATGCACAATTCTCTGATGGTGTGTCACGAATTTCCTTTAGAATTCAGATGGTCGAAAATGGTTATCTTTGTAATTTGCAATGAGAGAGATGGTCCACAATTTTTGAAGTCTAATGAACTATGTCATAATTTGATGACTATGGCTGTCAACGAGGGGGAAAGGCATTGGTATTTATTGGACCTTTGAAATGGTTTTAGGAAGTGGGTTGATGCGCTTAAACAAATGTGACAAGATTGGAACTCAACTCTTGTTCCTCTTTTGGACCTACTGAAATGTGGGGATAAAGCCTTATTGGAGGTATCAGACGGACCCAAAATGGAGAGCCAACAATGGAAATGCATGAGACTCATTCAAAGACATAAATACAAAGAGAGTGACATTCTATAATTGATCAAACATAACATTTGCAAAGGAAAGAGGGCCTTACCCTTTGTTCTCCCAATCCCTTTAGCCTTCCAATGGACAAAGTGACATGTATCTCAATCATTATGCATTAAAAACAAACAGATATTCACAAAATTACAAACACAACAAACGAAAAAAGGTATATCATCTTTCCATAGATAAAATTTAGTCTATTATGAAAAAAACAAAATGGAAGATGCCAATCCCATCTAAAACAATTCAGACATGTCAAAATATGAACTCACCAACTGCCAAATTCTACCCCTATCTGTTGTATTGACATCGGAAATAACACATATTTAAATACAATGAAAAAGGAACCAAAGACATCCAAAAAAAGGAAAAAGAATCACAAAACGTGGTGAATCTTAGAGGCTTGCTTTGCAGTTGACAAAATCTAAGTGGGTGAATGAAGGGGAGTAAATATCAAGAAATGATTATCGATAGAGAAAATTAAGTTCAATGGAAGTGAGAATAGCGTAACACATACCTACATGACCCGCCTGATGAAGACCTGACCACGAGATGCTTTTCAAGCTGGTTGAGTATTCAAATACTACTTGGTTCTATTCCACCTGCTCCCTATAGACCGAATTACCTTGCTAGATGGGCCTTTAAGTGGTATTGAATCATAACCCACCCCCGAGTCAATCTAGTGTTGCTCAGCTGATCCAAGTGGATATTGGTGGCCACCCACCTATTCCACTTGGACCCCCACCATTGCTTCTTTTAGTTTTTTAGTTTTCGCACAATTTACTATTTTTAGCAGTTTTTCGGGTCCTGAACTTTCAGAGACGTTTTGAGGCCTTAAACGACGTTTTTTGGGAAAATGGGGAGAAACATGGATTGTATATCAATGTTGCTCACCCAAAATTTGTAGTCCTCGGATAGATCTTTCTAACGGGGTATAGAACACGTCAAACGAAGATCATATGCCAAAGTTACGTCCCCGGGAAGTTGATGTACCAACTTACCCAAACGAGGCCCATAGTCTTGGTGTTTCATCTCCTAGGGTTAGGTCTTTGGATGTTTAGGGTTTTCCATTGTTTCTCAATAATAATAGGCCTTCGAGCCTCATTGTAACACAGTTCAGAGGCCAATAGCTGCCACATATCTTCTCAGAGATAAGCTACCAACGCCCTAGCTAGTTTATTTCCATTCTGTCTGTAAGCATATTTCAGTCATTTGTTATTAATGAAATGAAGTATTATTTCTGCTGCATCTCTATGTTTATGTGTATTTCGGTATTTCGTTGTGTTCCTACATAAATCTAGATCAGTGGTATCAGAGCAGTCTGCTCATTCTCGATCCTTCTTTGCATGTCCCCAACGAGATCGGGGTATAAGGAGTTGGGGCTCGATCTGGTTGAACCTTTGCAAGATCAGCCTCGCAAACCCCGATGACTGCCCATGGGGGAAGAAAAGAAAGATGAGGGAGCAGGAGATCTTATCAAAATGTTGCTCGAGGAGGCCCTCAAGAAACAAAGGAACGCGATGATGGACAACTTTGCCCAGATTCTTCAACGAATTCCGACTGGCGGCGCATCATCATCCAGAAGCCACTCTGGAGGTGCCACTCCTTTTAAGGTACAAGTAAACTTTGACATTCCCACATTTGAAGGCCAAATAGATGTAGATGTCGTAGATAGATGGTTGAATCTGTTAGAATGATATTTCTCGGTTCATGACTTTTCCAACCAAGAAAAGATTATTTTCGCACTCCTCAAAGCCGCCCCCCATGTCAAGGACTAGTGGGAAACCTACTCGGAGCAAGAGGGCGAGGGAGAACCCTCTTTGTTCTCGGCCGCACCCACTTGGAATTCTTTCCGAGACGCCATCAAGGAACAATATTATCCCATGGGTAGCTATGAGGACAAATACATATAATGGACTACATTGCGGCAGCAAAGGGACCAAGATGTGCATGAGATGACGAATCTATTTCATACCCTACGCACAACGTTGGTGTTAAAGTACCGCAGTTGTCTGCACAGATACATTCAGGAGGAAATGTAGTTTCTCGACATCTCCTCACTTGGTGTGGCATACCGATATGCTGCCAAGATTGAGCAGAAGTTCAAACAGAAGAAGCGAGACTTTGGGTCTGCAAATTAGAAGCAAGGGAAAGGTACTCCCAAACCGCAGAACAAAGGACCAAGCCAAGGCAAGGCAGCCTAGGACAACCTGCCAAAGCCACAAGCAAAGAACAACACCACGAAGCCAAAAAAGGACATGGGGAAGTGGTGTGAGTTCCATAAGAGCTCCACTCACAACACAAGTGAGTGTCGGGCCAAGCAGTCAATGGTAACCGAGTTGAAGGCTTTTGAATCGGACGCATGCTCCGACTCTGAATCAGAACCTGACAAGGGGAATGACAGGGGGAAGCAGATTATTGATGCGGAGCCCAATGCCACCGTTGCCACCACGAAGATCCAGAAGGAGGAACCAGAAGATCCAGAGGAGGCAGAGCGTCTCTTTCATTCCAAGATGTGGGTAAAGGGTTCCCCGTTGCAGTTCATTGTCGACAACAGGAGCCAGAAGAACCTCATCTCGGTAGAGGTCGTGAAGAAGTTGGGTTTGCCGACCACAGCACACCCACAACCATACACCATCGGGTGGTTGCACCAAGGATGGGACCTCTGCGTCAGTGAACAATGTCGCCTTCCCTGCAGCATCAAGCCCTTCACGGATGAGGTATTATGTGACATTGCTCCTCTTGATGTATTATTAGGCCAACCGTACTTGTGGAAGCAACATGTTGTGTATCAGTCCAGGCCTCGTGCTGTTATTATCACTTTGGGCAATAAGATGTACATGATACTAGAGATAGCACCGCCTACCACCATCTCTTTGGTTACTGCAAAACAATGCAGTAAGCTCATTTCCAAAACCAGGAAATTTGTTTTCCTAATGATCCGCCCTTAGGGAAAGAGGAAGATTGTGGCCATGACCTCCAAACAAGGCCCTGCTGCAGGAAAACAACAAATGGATAAGGTCGTGGAGGAGTACGAGGACATATTCACCTCCCCCGCAGGGGTGCCTCTACACTGCCAGGTCAAGCACCCCATCGATCTGACCCCAGGTGCGTCGTTGCCCAATGGACCTATCTACCGACGCTTTGTCCTGGAGAATGACGAAATCAAGAGGCAGATTCAGAAGCTGTTGCAGAAAGGTCACATTCGGCCAAGTTCATCGCCCTGTGGGAGACCGATTGTATTGGTGCAGAAGAAGGATGGGACTTGGAGACTCTGCATTGACTATCGGGCACTGAACAAGATCACTATCCGGAATAGGTACCCGATCCCACGGATTGATGACCTTCTGGACCAACTCAAGGGGGCAAAATATTTCAGCAAGATCGACTTGAAGTCTGGGTATCACCAGGTACCAATCGAACCCTCTGATGTGTGGAAGACTGCATTCAAATCCAAGGAGGGCCTTTTCGAATGGTTGGTCATGCCTTTCGGGTTGGCAAATGCCCCTGCAACCTTCATGAGGCTAATGGACGACATCCTGCGGCCATTCACCAACTCATTTGTAGTGGTGTACTTGGATGACATTCTGATCTTCAACCGAACTTGGGAAGAGCACCTTCACCACATCCGACAGGTCCTCCAAACACTGCGGCAACACAAGTTGTGTGCCAATTTGGAGAAATGCACTTTTGGCATAACCCAGGTTCAGTATCTGAGATACATTATTGATGAGCAAGGGGTGCATGTGGATCCAGCAAAGATCCAAGTCATTCTAGATTGGCCAGCCCCAACCACCCTAACAAAGCTCCGCTGCTTTTTAGGTCTTGCCAATTTCTACCACAGGTTTGTGTTTGGATTCTCTCATATCACTTGGTCCTTGAGTCAAGTCACCAAGGGAGGAGCTAAAGCAAAATTCTTTTGGTCTGAATCTCAACCAAAGGCGTTCGGGGAGTTGAAGCATCGCCTCTGCTCTGCACCAGTGCTCGCATTACCAGACTTGCAACAACCATTTGAGATCGAGACAGATGCCTCTGACTATGCTATTGAAGCAGTCCTTACTCAACATGGGCATCCAGTGGCATATCACAGTGAGACACTTTCCGACACAGTCCAGAAGTATCCCACTTATGAAAAAGAAATGTATTCCATTGTGCAGGCTTGTCGGCAATGGAAGCATTACATCTTGGGAAAGGAAACGGTCATCCACACAGACCATCAACCCCTGCAGTTCATACAGACACAAGGGAAGTTGCAGAACGATCGCCATCAAAAGTGGTCCACATACCTGCAACAGTTTCATTTGAACATTAAGTACAAAAAAGGCAGCACCAATAATGTTGCAGACTGCCTCAGCCGACCACCCATCGTGGCACTAACCACTGTGCTCAACTCTGGATCATCGACGCATCGCGCTACCTACTTCTATCGATGTTGGGATTAATGAAAACAACAACGAACAAAGGTGGTTTCCCCTATCACGAGTTATCTAGAAGTATGACAAAACCAAAATAGAGTTGCAACTTGCAACTTGTCAGCTTTGGGTTTCATTTGAATTCGATAATGGATACAGTCCTAGGTCTAGAGAGGGTGGTGGGTAACTTTGTGCAAGGAGAGTTATTCTTGCATTAACCACCATTCGCTTCCATTTTATGGGTAAATGGTACTCCAGATTTGTAAATGATATATGATTGGTGTTGTCTAAACATTCAACCTTTTGAACTTTTTCACCGGATTTTGATGAAACAATACTCGATGAAATCACCATTTTTTGTTGTTTAAATTGCATTTTTGAATGCATAAATGGATTCAACACCCTGAAAAACTCTCAAGACACTCGGATTATACACAGTCAATCACTCAAATCTGGAGTTCCAACAAATTTTAGACGAATTTCGAACAAAATGGATTGAAAAATATGCCCGTAAAAACACCAAAAAATCGAACGTTTAGACTATGCATATATGATCCAAGCTTCAACCTCCAGCCATCCAACACTTAACCAGAATTAATGACATTTTATCAAATTTATGCCCCATCATAAATACTTGCTATAGACTTGGTTACTCGTTCCACAATGAGATAACAAAAATTAATGACGTTTTATCGAATTTATACCCATCATAAACACATTTTTATCGAATCTATGCCCTATCATAAACACATTCTATTGACTTGGTTACCAACGCTGCCTCCACCCACCAACCCCTCCTCTGAATTACCCTCTCAATACTTAATTTATCAGGTTGGTGTTTCTATGAGTTTATATTTATGGTCGGTATCTTGTTGAAAACCTGAAAAATATTTACATTAACTTATAGTTTCAGTGGATTGTGTGCCGTGGAAGTCTCCTGTCAGTCTTATTCTTCAAACCTTCCTTACAAGTTGGAAAGACGATCCCCACTTGCAGCCATCGCCCATTGACGGGGCGCGAGTAAATGCCATCGTCTCGGAGAAACTTCGATGGTTGTTGTTGGCTCGCATTGGCTTCAATGGTCGTTGTTGGCTGGCTCTCCAGAGGCAGCGGCTTCTCTGAAGCTTTTGGGAATCATCCATTGCAGACTCTTGGACTATTATAAATAGCCCTTCCATATTTGGACTTCCATTCAATCCTGTGCTCTGCCTGTCTCTTCCTGTGGAGGTCCTCCCCATTTCATTCTTATCTGTAATTCACACAAATTTAGTTTAATTTTTTCGAGGGAGCCAACGATGGCAAGAATAAGAGAAGAAGTAGAAACTAGTGCGGTGTTTGAGGACTACCTGCCGGTGATGGCAGAGAAATTGGGGGAGGAGGGGCTAATGGACGAGCTCTGCAATGGCTTTCGTCTCGTGGCGGATGCAGAGAGAGGCGTCATCACCTTCCATAGTCTCAAGAAGAACGCTGCGCTCTTGGGCATGGAATCCATGAAGGACGAGGAGCTCCGGGCGATGATCGAAGAAGGCGATTTGGACGGCGACGGGGTTCTCGACCTGAACGAATTCTGCGTTCTGATGATCAGATTGAGTCCCTCCTTCATGGCGGAGGCCGAAAAGTGGTTACAAAAGGCAGCGATGGATTTTATCCATACGTTTGATTTTGAGAGCTCTGTGCGAGCTGCAGTTCAGGGTTCCGGAAAAGGAATGGCTTAGCTCGCTCTCTTCTCCATTCCTTCCTTTCTTTCTGTATGAAATCCAAAAATGAGATGGGTTTAATAAAAACACTTGGAACTCATTATTATGTTGATATCGGAATATTGGTGTTGCAACTCATGGCCTGGCCGTTAGTTAAGGAGTCGTCTTATTACGTTGAAAGGGTACATCTATTGACAATGGGCACAATTAATGATCTTTTAATTTTAAATTCTAATTTAATGGTTAAGCTTTGAAGATATTGGCATATTCTTAGTAGTTCTCCAAAATCAATGCTTCATATTTATTTTTCATAACTTCCTTGCATTTATGAAGGCATACGTTAATATGTTTACTTTTTTACATTTACCTAATCACATTATAAATTTACTGTAAAAATACATAATTGCCACGTTCAAATGATTAAAGAGGATTAAAATATATGCAGGCCAAGTTTATCTCATTAAAAAACACTCTGCACACATTTCATTTTGGTGGCACTCATTCATTGTCGTTTGATGCCACGATCTGCATGGACGTTTAATATTCCCCTGGATCGAAAAACACTAAATCCATCAAAATCGTTTTTAATCCCTAATCCTTTTGGATTGTGTCAATATTAATTTAAAAGCGGAGAACTATTCTTTTCTCGAATCTGATGATTAATCTGTTTTAATGGTTGGTGGGATAAAAAGGCGACGACTGCATTTCCATACAAACAGGTTGTTCAGACATTCGCGTGCACAATATCAACTGTGGTCCCGGTCACGGCATAAGGTATAATTACTGTCTCTATTCTTTGAATATTTCTAATCTCTGTTACACTACATGAAGATCTATGCTTATTTTTCAATTTATAACTTCAGTATCGGATCGCTGGGAAAGGACGGAAGCAAAGCTTGTGTTTCAAATGTGACTGTTCAGGATAGTACCATCCAAAATGCACTGAACGACATTCGAATCAAAACATGGCAGGTCTGTTAATAGTTCCAACCAAATAGTAAAATACTTAAAGCTGTGATCGGAATTATATAATTAATGTCGCGAAAGTGTAAATCATTGAATGTGTACAAGGAGGAGTGGGATTGGTGAAAGGCGTCTCCTTCTCTAATATACAAGTGTCCAATGTAAGTGTAGCCATAAATATCGAACAATATTACTGTGACAAAGAGATATGTAGCAACCAAACATCCGCGGTGGCCATATTAGATATAACTTATTAGCACAGTAGACTCGTGGCTGGAGAACACCGAAAGGTATCGGCCACTGATAACACTCCCCGCACAGTAAAAACTCTCAACCATTAAGATCAGTGGCCGATACCTTTCAGCGTTCTCCAGCCGCGAGTCGGCTGTGCTAGTCGTATAACAGACAACACTTACATTCGGTAAGGAGGACAAAATGAGGCAATGAGAAATGAGAAATATAGTAGTATAATGTTTTATGTTTTGGTAGTTTTTGATTATTTTTTTCATTTGATTTTACTTGAAATTATGTAAAGAATGGTTGGATCTGAAGATTTGAGTGGCTAAGTTTGTATAATCTAAGTGTTCTAAGATTTTTTCAACACACTGAATCTATTTATACATTCAGAAATGCAATTTAAATAACAAAAAAAAATAAATATTTTATCCAAATTTAAATAACCCATTTCCAATGAAAACACCACAAGATAAAAAACTTTTAACCACACCTTAATAGAATAATCTAAACTTGGTATTTTGCAATTTTTTTTTGTGTACATAGACGCTTTGATGCCCATTTGTAATTGGGTTCACTGTTCAATTTTTACCTTACAAACTTGCATTTTCTAAATGCCATTTTACAAACTTGCATTTTCTAAATCCCATTTTAACCGCAAAATAAACCTTAAAAGATGTGAAAGATTTTTTTTAAAAAACGTGTCCGCTGCAAACAAAATTAACAAGTTCATTTTTTCTGCAAAATGAACTTTTCCTTACAAATTTTCAAAGAAAAAACAAAACTTTTCTGTATAAATGAACTTTTCCTTAAAATAAAAAATTAAAACATGAAACCCATTTTGCTATTAAAAAAAAAATCGTTAATTCATATGAAGCACGTATTAGAGTGTTTACTGCACAAAAACCGAGTACCATGTCAGATACACGCCAAATTTGCGGTGAACTCCCACTTTTCTGCGAGAGTACAGTGCAATGTTGATCATCACAAATAAGAAAGAACATCTAATTTCAATCTTTGTCAAAAGTGTCACCTAATAGTATATTTTTATATTTTTTAATGGGGAATGGAAATGCTTAAGTATTGTTTTTTTTTTATAAAAATTGCAATGAAAACTATTTATATTTAAAAGTGGACTTTTTTGGAGATGAATAAATAAAATAATGGAAAAAAATTACTATAAAATAGGGTTTTTTTAACTGTTCTAAGAAATGATTTTTTTCGCCAATCTGCACCAAATCAGCATTTTTTGTTGTTAAAAATCCATATCTGAATGCAAAAATGGATTCAACATGTTGAAAAACTCTTGGGGCACTCTAATTATACAGAAATAATCACTCAAATATATTGATCTAACAATTTCTGCAAGATTTAGGGAAAATGTCCCCTGAAAAATACATGTAATTAAAACTTAGAACTCAGAAGAAACCAGAAACCACACAAGTGAGACGGAGCTCACAAAACTTGATTTATTGAGAGAATGCAATTGCATTTATAGTCAAATAGCAAATTAGATCACAATCCTACCAATGTGGATCTCAAACCACCCACAAACGCAATCTGCGTGCTTATGAAACAAACTCAAAACAATATTCTAATTTTACAATGTATTCTAGAAGTTTCTTCATTATTCTAACATCCCCCTTTAATGGAGAAACGGATTTTCTACGACACCTAACTTGCTTCTAAAATTTTCAAACTTGATTTTACCAAGAGGTTTGGTAAATATATCAGCCACATTATCATTGGTATTACAAAATATCAAACCAATTTCGTTTGATTCAATCTTCTCTCTCACAAAGTGATGCTGTAGCTCGATGTTTTTTTATCTTGCATGATATATTGGATTGTGTGACAATTTGATAGCACTTTGATTGTCACAGTTGATGCATGTTGGATCATTTTGCTCCTCTTCGACATTTGGAAGAATTCTCTTCAACCAAACAACTTCACATGTAGCACTGGTCAAGGATTTATACTCAGATTATGTTGACGACAAAGAAACATTAGGTTGCTTCTTGCTACTCCACGATACAACCCCCGATCCTATATGAAATGGATATCCTGAGGTAGATTTTCTATCATCAGGATTTCCTACCCAATCTGAATCAGAAAAACCTATTAAATCAACATCAAATTCATCAATATACATAATACCAAAATTTACTGTTCCTTTCAAGTATCAGAGTACTTTCTTTGCAGCTTTCCAGTGACTCTCAGAAGGCTTAGCCATGAACTGACTAAGGATGTTAACTGAGTATGCAATGTCTCGTCTCATAGTGGTGAGGTAGTTCAGACTATCCACCAACTGACGATATAAAGTACCATTTGCCTCTTTAGTTCCATCTTCATTGTATAACTTTGCATTCTGTTCTAAGGAAGTTGACATAGCTTTGCATTCACTCATATTGAACTTTCTAAGAATTTCTTTTGTGTATTTACTTTGAGTGATCAATGTTTTACCGGACTCTCTCCAAACCTCAATTCCTAAACAGTAATGCAATTCACCAAGATCTTTCATTTCAAATTCTTGAGACAACTGAATTTTCATCTCTTCAACTAACTTGCATGCACTGCCTGTAATAATGAGACCATCCACATATAAAGATATTAAAGCAACATTTCCTTCTTAATCTTTCTTAACATACAAGTTAGGATCATTTTTTCTTTTCACAAACCCATTCTAATTAAAGAAGGTATCTGTCTTTACATACCATGATCTCGGTTCATGTTTCAAACCATATAAGGCTTTCCTTAACCTGCAAACTAGATGCTCATGTCCTTGCTTCCTTAACCTGGAAATATAATTTCTTTGTTGGACTTCGATTCTTTAAATAAACAACAGTATTAACGGTTTCTGCCCAAAAACCATTAGAAATGTTTTTACCTTGAAGCACACTGTGAGCACACTCCACTAGTGTTCTTTTCCTTCTCTCAGCAACACCATCTTGCTGAGGTGTATGAGGTATTGTAAATTGTTGTTGGATCCCATGAAATTTACAATAACTTTTAAATGCACATGATGTATATTCATCACCCTGATCAGATTTGAGAACTTTAATACATTTGTCTATCTGTTTTTCAGTCATAGTTCTTAATTCTTTAAAGTACTCAAATACATCACTTTTTCTCCTTATGAAATAGACCCATGTATATCTAGATCTATCATCAACAAAAATAATAAAGTAGGAAGCACCACCAAGTGACCTAGTTTGCATAGGTCCACATACATCAATATGAATTAATTCAAGTATATTTACTTGTATTTTCTCTGTATGTATGGGAAACTCCTCTCTATGTTGCTTACCAAGTGCACATGCTTCACATGGAAAATGATCATTCTTCATAGCAATAAGATATTCTACCATTGTTTTTCTTTGCAACAACATCAAATCATTGTAATTTAGGTGCCCACACCTGTGGTGCCATAACTCTTTTATTGACATTGTTGTGGATGTTAATTCAACATGACGGTTCATTGTCACATCCAACTTATACAATCCACCAACCCTGGTGCCTGTGGAAACAATCCTGTAGTGATCCTGGATATCTTTTACAACACACCTCAACTTACCAAATTCCACTGTTAGATTATTATCGGTGATTGTTGAAACATATATCAAATTCTTTTTAATACCAGGAATATACATCACATTATGAATCTATCTCAATTGTCCATTAGGTAAGTTCACACTTATTACTCCATAGCTCTGGACTTTATGTGACCAGTTATCTCCTAAGTAAATGTGTGTGCCATCAATTTTCTCATAATATTCATCATACCATTCTTTATTACAGGTCATATGAGATGATGCACCAGAATCTATGAACCATGCATTCTCATCATTAGTGTCAGTAGACAACACAACTTAAAAAATAAACAACTTAAGATTTTTAAATCCATCATTCACCGAATTGTCTTTATGCACAAAATTTCCATTATGCCTTTTATATCTCTAATTTGATTCATGATTCTTTCTTCTATAACAATCTTTAACAAGATGTCCAGGTTTTCCACAATATCCACATTCAATATTTATCTTAACAAAAGAATCAGGATGTGTCATACCTTTCTATTTTGTTTGAAATCTATTTTGTTTGAAACCGGCCTTTGTTCTTGTCCCACGGTTTACCTCAGTATGATCTTTTACCTCTTGCAATCAAAGCCAAATCTGAGCCACTTGAGTCCAGATCATAATTCTTCATTCTTTCTTCCTCTTGAAGAAGGATACCAACCAATTCATCAAAAGTAGGGGGCGTTGGTCTAGCTGAGAGTGCTGAAATAAAGACTTTATAATCTTGCACTAAACCCTTAAAATCAATTGTTACTAAATCACTACTGGAACCTTTTCACCAATGTCACCTAGCTTATCATTTAAATCTTTAATTATGGATATAAAATTAGTTATGTTTTCATTGGCTTCCATTTTCATAGATAATAGCTTAGTTTTTAAGAATAAAATCCAGTTTGCATTAAAGGTTTCGTAAAAACCTTTGACAACGTCCCACGTCTCTTTGGAAGTTTTACAGACTCTTATATGAAGAATGATGTTGTCTTTTACGGACATACACAACAACACGTTCTCTTTCATTTCCCGTCTATCCCAATCTGGAATCGAGGTAGCAACAACTCCACAATTCCACACAAGGGTTTTTAGAAGATGGCAGTGGCTTCACACGACTCCATAAGGTATTTTTAACCCACACGAGCTCACCTCAGCTCTGATACCACATTAAAACTTAGAACTCAGAAGAAACCAGAAACCACACAAGTGAGACGGAGCTCACGAAACTTGATTTATTGAGAGAATGCACTTACATTTATAGTCAAATAGCATATTAAATCACACTCTTATCAATGTGGATCTCAAACCACCCACAAATACAATCTGCGTGCTTATGAAACAAACTCAAAACAACATTTTATTTTTATAATGTATTCTAGAAGTTTCTTCATTATTCTAACACATGTAACATAGACATCCCATATAAAGAAACAAAGAAAGAGTTAAAGTTGTTTTGAACATATTTAAAACAGGAGTTGAATATGAAATCATTCATCCCATCTAAAATTATCACGAAAACCCTCACTAGTGGGAATTAACAAAAACAATCATTTCCCTTTGAAAAATAATCATCTATCTTAACTTTCTTTTTTCTCAGAAGAAGATTTTTTTTTTTCATTAATTAGAAAAAAATCCATAAAAGTTAGGATTTATAAATTAAATTATAGTAATAAATTTGTGAAAATCAATTACATGTTTTATGCTTTCATTTTGTATATATATTTTTTAAACTTCTATTTATTTAAGATGATAAAAAAACCTTTCTAGTAAACACTCCTAATTGTAAAGATAGCCCAAAATTATTTTCACTCTGTTAGATGTAAGTGCTATCCCTACTATAAACTAACTATGATATTTTTGCCATGATGATTAATGAAAAGTTTACTTACACATAGATGGAAATTGTTTCTACAATGATAAACTAGAGAACAACAAAATATGTGTAGTTGTAAAAGTGTCCATGCTAATATTTGTGATGTGTCCTACAATTTAGATGATTCATGTTACTTAAAAAAAATTGTGTTGTTTTGAATGTGTTACTTTTATATATTATAATCATGTTGATTGGTTTAGAATGTGGATATGGAGAATAACACTTTATCTAACAATTACTCAAACTAGATCCAATTAATAAAAAAATATTTTTTATCAAATTATTTTTACTAGTATAATTAATTATATTACAACATAACAAATTAATAATTTTTTTGATAAAATATAAAAAAATATTAATATAATTAATTATAATACAATTAAAAAATTAATTAAATTAATTATTATTATAATTTAATTAATTATTATTATAATTTAATCAATAATCTTTTAATTAAAATATTTAAATAAAATACATTAATTATAAAAAAATGCCCACAAATACAATGAACTTATTTATTATTTTTAAATATTAAGTACCAACATAAACTTAAACATATCTCATAGCACATATAATTATTTCTTTCTCTACATTTAAAAAAAAATTGTAGTCACATACAACTCCCTCTTTTGAAGATCGGGCTCATGGCCTAAGCTTTCCTCCTTTTTATTTTCAAAATAAAATATATTTACAAAATTATTTTCAAAATAAAAAAACCTATATTTTATAAGCAAATTGACATAATGTAATTATAAATAAAATAAAAGATCAATATTAAATATTGATTATGAAGTTCCTAAGGTGTAGGGTATTAGGTGATGGAGTGTGTTGTTAAGGTATTTTATGATGTTAAAGTCACTGGTTCGAAATTTGCAGGACAAAAATCCAACCATGTTAAGGGTTGGTGTGGCTCAGGCCATCCCCTAAGTCGTGGTTTCTCAGCCACAGGTTAGTCCCACAAGTCACAGACAAATTAACAAACAAAAAAAAATATTAATTATGAAATATGATTTAAAACTATTTTTAATGGATTAAAAACTAATTATAAAACGAAAATCATAATTTAAATATTGATTATGAAATATTAAATATTGATTATAAAATATGATTTAAAACTATTTTTAATGGATTAAAAACTAATTATAAAACAAAAATCATAATTTAAATATTAATTATGAAATATTTAATTATGAATATTAAATATTGATTAAGAAATATGATTTAAAACTATTTTTAATGGATTAAAAACTAATTGTAAAACAAAATATCACAATTTAAATATCGATTATAAAATATGATTTAAAACTATTTTTAATGGATTAAAAACTAATTATAAAACAAAAGATCATAATTATACTTGGGATTCTTTTTTGGAATTGTCGTGGCTTTCTATAGTACAAAGGTCCTATGATAAGGTGGATCCTGAGTGATATTGATATTATCTGTCTAGCTGAAACTTGGGAGCATGAGGAGTCTAAGGTCCCTAGCATGGAAGGATTTGTCTTGTGGTCGGCATGGAACAAAAAATCCCACCGTAGAGGGATAGGAGGCATAGCTTGTTATATTAGAAAGAGCATTTATCCTCACATTCAACTTCATAAGATTGACCCTCTTAATCAATACATTTGGATAGAAATTTCAGACACCAATGCTAAGAAAATGTATATAGCAATTTGTTATTTTGCACTTATTAATTCTACTTTTTATAAAAAAAATAATCTAGATAAAAATTGTCCCTATAATAATTTAGAACAAGATATTTATAATTTGAAAAATGAAGGTAATATCCTCCTGCTAGGAGACTTTAATGCTAGGACTGCAACTACACAAGCTACTCTTTTAAGTAATGAGTCCAACCATAATCCTTTATGGTTAGATGAAGACCTTGTTTTATCTAATAGCTACAAAAGAAGCTCTAAAGACTTAATTGAGAACTTGTTTGGTACTGAGTTGGTCAAGCTCTACAACTCTCAAGACCTAATAATTTGCAATGGAGTAATGAAGTGGGCAAAGTCCAACTAGATGACTTGTATTCATGGGCTAGGCAGTAGTGTTGTAGATTATGTGATATCTGATATCCCCATTTCCAACCAAATAGCAACTTTTGACCTTTTAAATGACCATGAGCCTGACTCTGATCATAAACCTTTAACCTTAACTCTAAAATTTTCCATTCATAGGAGCATCATTGAAGATAAATATGATAATCAAAGGAATTTGCGCTTTGACAAAAGTAAAGTTGACATTTTCTTAAAGGATTTAAATAGTAAATTAAACCTCCTAACTTATAAGGACAACATTGAAGAACTCTATCATAATTTTACAACTACCCTTTCCACTTCTATTAACAAGTTCTCTTTCGAGGTTTTCTATAAAAAGAATAATAGAACGACCAACCCTTGGTATGATAAAGAATGCAAAATTGCTAGGAAATCCATTAGGGATGCTTCTAATGAGCCCTTAAAACTCGATAAGATCAATACGTACAAAGCCCTAATTAAAAGGAAAAAAAGATATTATATCAATAAAAGGCAAGAGAAACTTTCACAAGTATACAAGTTGGATCCTAAGAAGTTCTGGAGCCAAATTCTAAAACACAATACTAAATAAAATAATAAGATTCCCTTAAGGGAACGAAATTCCTACCTTAAAATTCTTTATGAGTTCCCTAATGCCATGGACACCATTCCTATTGTCCCTACAAAGGAAGAAGTTTTTTCTTTAGATGACATAGAGTTCGGGGTTAAGCGACTCGCAAATGGGAAAGCTAAGGACATTGAAGGCTACTAAGCTGAAATTTTTAAAATCAGAGGGCCAATCCTTATCCCTCACATACACAAGCTCTTCAATTTAGCAGTCAAGCATGGTTTCCCTAAACCTTGGACGCAAAGCCTCATTGTTCCTATTTTTAAAAATGGGGATATAAACATTCCCTCTAATTATAAGACCATTATGATTAGCCCGATTTTAGCCAAGCTTTATGGAATTATTTTGGAAAAGAAGATTAACCTTTGGCTAGAAAGTCACGGAAAAAGAGCTAAAGGAAAAGCCGGGTTTAGGAGATATCATTTAAATGTAGACCATCTTGTTACCTTTAGGATCATTGCAGGGGACTTCCGCAATACTAAAACCAATATTTTTTGTTGTTTTGTTGACTTTAGAAAATCTTTTGACATGGTTCCTAGGAAAAAAACTTTTGAATAGGTTGGAAGAAATAAAAATGCCTCTCGAATTGAGGGCTACTGCAATAAGGATGTATGAGAACATTATTGCTAAGTTTAAAAACATTGAGGGCTGGTCAAAAGAGATTAACTGCAATATCGGAGTCAAACAAGGTTGTCCCTTGTCCCCTACCCTCTTTGGCATATACATTGACAAGTTAGAAGAATGCTTGGAAAAAACAGGTTGTGTCGACCCTACTCTCACTGGTATAGTCATCAATCTTCTTCTTTATGCCGATGATATCATTCTTATGGCAAGGAGTCCCCATGATCTTGAAAACCAACTAAGAATCCTCAAGGATTTTTTCTCCAATATGACTGTTAATAATGATAAGACTAAGGTCATGATTGTTAAATCCAATAAGATCTCTTATGATACGTTTGTATATGAAAACAACAACTTGGAGGAAGTGACTTCATAGAAATATCTTGGAATTGATATTCACCACAAGCTCAATTGGAATTATAGCATTGAGAAAATGATTATTGAGGGATGGAAAGATTATTATGGGCTTGAAAACAATTGTAAATCAACTGATCTTTGGAGTTGGGATAAGAAGAAACTCCTCTTTGAGACTCTTGTTACACCTGTTATTCTTTATGGATGTGAAGTCTGGGGCTGTAGTATTGATTCAGATTTTATTAGCAGAACGAAATGAATACGGATTATTAACAGGTGCTTAACACAAAATAATAGAGATATAGTAAAACTCATTTTCTATTCAATAACGAAATAAATTGAAACTGTAAAATGCAGCGGAAACAAGCTTGCTGGAATGGTGGCGGCTTATCTCTGAGAAGAGATGTGATAGCAGTGCACATTCCCAAGAATAAGGTTACAATGAGGCTCTGAAGGAATTTTTACAATAAGAAAGAATGCCAAAAACCCTAGACATCCAAAAACCTAACCCTAGGAGATGAAGCGCCAAAAGTCATGTGGGCCATGTTTGGGTAAGTTAGTACATCAACTTACCGGGGTCGTAACTTTTGCATACGATCTTCATTTTAGGCGTGTGATAGCCCGTTGGAAAGGTATCGTCGAGAAGATTCATTTTGGGGGCTTGATCATTCCTTTGTCTATCATTGAGGAGATTGATCCCAAAAAACCTTCATTAAGGCCCTCAAAATGGCCTCAGAAGTTAAAATTGCTAAAAATAGTAAATTGCCAAAATTGTCAGAAAACTGTTTTGAGCCAGTTGGAAAAGGTGGGTGGCCACCGATATCCATCTAGATCAATCCTCCCTCCTTAGGAAGAAATGGTCTCCATTGCATTGAGGTCCCCCATCAGATGAGGAAATTTATGCTAAATTTGGCCCCGGGTGAACCACTTGCCTTGGTGCAGAAGCTGCCCTGCTTTGATGACTCGATAAAGCTGGATCCTTTGTTGTCGAGTGCCCTTGATCTGTCTATCCACAATAAGATCATTGGATTCCTATTGTATGCAGTTGGGGTTGAGCTCTGTTGGTTTCAGTTGTTCTGCTACTTCTGAGGTGTCCAATAATGGTGGGAAATACGGGCGAAGGAGATCCACGTTGAACACTGGGTGCAGGCCAAGGAAAGGAGGAATGTTGAGCTCAAAATCATTATCCCCCATGGCCTTGGTGATAGTGTACGGCCCATAACGGAGTGGGCGAAGCTTCCGATGGGGTCCTGTAAGGTGTTCTTTCTGCAAGTGCAACCAAACTTTGTCGCCCACCTGAAACTTATGCGGCACCCGATGTTGATCATGGCATTGTTTGTACTTGTCATTGGACTTCTATAGGATATCATGAACCTTTTGGTGGATGTGCTGGATCTGCTCAATGAACTGGCTGGCTTTGTCAGCTTCAGTTGGAGCAGGAGATGATTCGGTGGAGGTGACCGCAAGGGGAAGTGCAACATCTATGGGACCCAATGGTTGGAATCCCAACCCCACTTAAAAGGGGCTGTGGTTGGTTGAGATATGCAGGGCTCGGTTGTAGCTATGCTGGACATAGGGAAGGCTATCATCCCATGTGCGAGGGTGATTTGAATTATACATGCGAAGGATATGCACAATTGTTCGATTTACAACCTTGGTTTGGCCATCTGTCTAGGGGTGGAAGGCCATGGATTTGGTGAGCTTGGTGTCCAACAGTGACCAGAGGCTCGACCAGAATGTGCTGAGAAATCGACTATACTGATATGAGACAATGGTTTGTGGGATTCCAAAATGTACCCAAACTCGTTCAAAGAAGAGCTTGGAAGTGGCCTCCGCTGTGATGCTCAACTTCTTGCAGGCAACCAGAATCGCCATCTTAGAAAAGCGATCAACAACCACAAAAACATAGTCATTTCCTCACTTGGTGGACGGGAGGACCGACATGTAGTCCATTGAGATGAATTCCCATGGCCTGTCAGGAGTAGGAAGAGTGGTGTAC
>JASDQU010585800.1:62775-103338 GCA_032191745.1 Picea mariana | reverse complement strand
GATCCAAGCAGTTATCAGAAATGAAAGGAACCTAATGCATATATAAGAAGGTTATAATGATCAAACATGACACATACCATGATACCTTGGACCAATTACCTCATGGAGCAAGAGTCTTCTCCGATGCAAGTCCAAGCCGATGGTGATGGATGCTGCTGCTGCTGACAGGACAAGTTTGGCGAAGAAAAGAAGGATGGTCCCTCCAGGGCCATGCTCAGGTCAATCCTGCTCTCGGTACTCCATGTCTAGGTCCTGTGGGCCTCGAGACATGATCTCCTAGTTATCCCTAGATATCGGGGATAACAGGCCTAATGCATTATTTCTTGGGACTAGAAGTAGGGCAGAGATCAGATGAGATTTTCCTAAGTCAAGGAAAATATACTATGGAGATACTGAAAAGGTTCAAAATGACAGATTGTAAATCCATGCCTACTCCAATGGTAATGGATTTAAAGAAGATGAGTGACACTGATTCAGGAGACGTAGATCCACATTTATATTGATAGCTTATTGGATCTTTGATGTATCTGGTTAACACCAGACCAGACATTTGCTATGCAGTGAATGTGCTTAGCCAATTTATGAGTCAACCAAAACATACACACTGGATAGTTGCAAAACACGTATTGAGATACTTACAAGGTACAATTGGTTATGGCCTGAGATATGCAGCTAATGTGGACCTAAGCTTGGAAGGATATGCCGATGCAGACTGGGCAGGAAATGCAGTAGACAGAAAAAGCACCTTAGGTTGCTGCTTCACCTTAGGATCAGCCATGGTTTCCTGGTGTAGCAGAAAACAAAGTTCTGTAGCTTGAAGTACAACAGAGGCAGAGTGCTTTGCACTAAGTGTGGCAATTCATGAAGCAGTATGGCTTCGCAAACTCTTGACAGACTTGTTTGATCATGAGATGGATTTGACTACTATTCATTGTGACAACCAGAGTTGTGTAAAGCTCTCCGAGAACCCAGTGTTTCATGACAAATCAAAACACATTGAAATCAAGTATCACTATATCAGAGACATGGTGTAGAGAAAGATAGTACACGTACAATATCTTTCTACTCATGAACAAATTGTAGATATCTTCACCAAACCACTTGCCAAGACAAAGTTCGAGTATTTCCGTGAGAGACTTGGCCTGGTGGAAAATGATGATTGTAGCTATGTGAGACATTCTCCAGCTTACAAACCTGTGAGGTGTGGATCATTGTAGCTATGTAAGTCTTTCTCTCAGCTTATAAACCTGAGAGAAATCCCCTAAGAAGGGTACGTGGTTCCTGCCTGAGACAGAGCTAGGAATGTAGAGATGACCTCCTCCATTCAGAGAGTTGAGAAGAACTCCAGATGATTATCCAGTGGGAAAGGCGATCTGTTGAGTTGGACGTGCCTGTGGCTGAGCACAAGGTGAACGTGTGAAATCCCAAAGTGTTGGGTGCATCGTCATGTGAACAGAAATGAAGATGATGTATTAGCCTCCTCTGAGCAACAGAGTTGACGAGAAGACTCTAGATGATTCTCTTGTGTGAGGCAGTGGGAAAGAAGATCTGTAGAGTGGACGTGTCTGTGGACGAGCACAGGTGAACGTGTGAAGACCTGGTTCTTCTGTGTAATGTAGTGAAACAAAGATGTGATATCCCTATGGATGTGCCCCTAGTGGATGAACACTAATGGGTGTATCAGATCCTTTGCTATATATATTGTTCAAGAGTCAGACCTGCCTGTAACCCTAATTTTTATGTAAAGGGTACAGGTCGGCCCCACCTTAATGTGATTAATAATAAATGTAAATGATAATTAATCTGGATAATATTAATTATAATAATAATAATAATAATTATAATAATAATAATAATAATAATTATAATTATAACAATAATAATAATTATAATTATAATATGACCTAGAGAGGTCAGCTCTATTGAGCCAATATACACTTCAGTTGATAGGACAAGTCTAATATAAGTAAAGGAAAATTCCCCATTGTGGAATCATATCATTCAAGTGAGTTTGGAAATTTTAGCAAGTACATTTACTTGGGAGAAGTGCGCACCTCTCTTGGGCGCTAGTCTTCTAGGGTTTAAGCACCCTCTTGTGTGCTAGGTCTTTCTTAGTGGTGAAGGTATTTCCCTTGAAGAATATAGCAAAGGATTTGGCTGGGTTTTCTTCCCTTGTTGAGAAGGGTTTCCCGGGATACTTCTTCTGTTCTTGTGCATGGTGTTTCTTCTTGTGATCTTGGTTGCTGCAACATTCTTGTTTATGGTTAAGACAAATGCAAATTGAAATGAATTACATGCTTAACCTATCATATTGCAAAATCAACATTAACCAATGCGCCAACCACTTTTCAGTCATGCATGAATCATGCCTTTAACAAGCAGTTGAGGAAGTTTCTTTTAGTCTTCTTTGATGACTTGCTGATATATAGTAAAACTTGGGAGGATCCTCTCAAACATGTAGACACGATCTTAAGCATCATGGAGGTACAATCTTTGTATGCTAAGGAATCAAAATGTGAATTTGGGATGACTGAAGTCCTTTACTTGGGACACATTATTGGAGAAAAGGGGTAATAGGTGAACCTAGAAAAAATCCAAGCTATACTTGATTGTCCAACACCCAAAACTCTTACTGAATTGAAGGGATTCCTTGGCATTTGCAGTTATTACAGGAGGCTTGTCTAGGGATTCTCTCAGCTTTGCTCAACATTGACAGATTTGACTAGAAAAGGCGCATTTAGGTGGAGCCAGGAGGCACAGGTGACATTTGATAAGATGAAGAAGGTAATGAGCAGTTGCCTAGTTCTTCGTTTGCCAGAGTTTTCTCAGCCCTTCATTTTGGAGTGTGATGCATTAGGTTAGGGCATTGGAGCAGTTCTTATGCAGAATAGGCACCCCATTGCCTATGAGAGCCGAAAACTGAGAGGGCCTGAGCTCTTATACACTATTTATGACAAAGAAATGTTGGCCATAATGCATGCTCGAGCGAAGTTCAGACAATATTTGGTTGGGGCAAAATTTGTAGTCAGGACTGATCATAACAACCTCAAGTACTTAGACTAAAAAGATGTCAATGAGAGGCAACAAAAATGGGTTAGCAAGATCCAAGCCTATGATTTTGACATTGAATTTGTCAAAGGGAAGAACAATGTGGTTGCTGATGCTTTATCTAGAAGACCTTCAGTTTATGCCATGACAGATATTTCGGTTGACTGGAAGGCACATTTGTTGGTGGAATATTCCAAAAACAGGTTTGCATGCGAATTAATGGATGGACAGGTGCAAAATGACAACTTCAAATTCATAGATGACATAATATACTACAAGGGCCGAATTTTCTTGGTTCTTGATTCAGTGTTCAAAAGGAAGGTGTTATAAGCATGTCATGACTCACCTTTAGCAGGGCATCAAGGGTTCATCAAGACATATAGGCAAGTAAGGGAAAGATTCACTTGGAAGGGCATGAAGGAGGATGTCATGCGCCACATTAGGGAATGCCCCACTTGCCAAGAGAATAAGGATGAGCACACCCATCTAGTAGGCTTACTGCAACCACTTCCTATTCCAGAGCACAAGTGGGAGAGTATCTCCATGGATTTCATCACAGGTTTTTGCAAGGTTTAGGGCAAGGATTGCATCTTTGTGGTAGTGGACAGATTAACTAAGTTTGCTCATTTTTTCGGTATTTCCACAGATTACAGTGCATCACAGGTGGCCGAACTATTCTTTAGAGAGATCTTCAGGTTGCATGGGTTACCCAACACCATTGTGAGTGACAGGGACAACAAGTTTATGAGCACCTTTTGGCAGGAACTATTCAGATTGGTGGGTACGACCTTGACTCCCAACACTAGCTATCATCCCCAAACTGATGGCCAAACAAAGATAGTCAACAAATGGGTGGAGTGATATCTCAGGAATTATGTATCAGGGCAACAAAAGGCATGGGTTAAGTGGCTACACTTGGGTGAGTATTGCTACAACACCACCTACCACATGTCCATTGGTATGTCTCCTTTCTGAGATTTGTATAGTTATGATCCTCTCACTTTTGTGGAGATTGTATTCGGGGACAGTAGAGCGCCCATGGTACATGATTGGATCCAATTGAGCCAAGATATACTTAGAGAACTCAAGGATCATTTGCACAGGGCACAAAATCAACAGAAAGTACAGGCAGACAAACACAAGGTGGAGCGCACTTTTGAGGTTAGTGACCTTGTGTATTTGAGACTCTAGCCGTATAGGCAATCATCCATAAAGAAAAATGGCTTGGAAAAACTCAATCCTCGTTTCTTTGGGTTGTACAGGGTAAGGAGGAAAGTAGGGACAGTGGCATATGAGCTTGAGCTACCCCCAGGAAGCAAGATTCACAATGTTTTTCATGTGTCATGTTTGGAAAGGGAAATAGGACAGCACATCATTCATAATGAGGGACTACCTCTAATGGATGAGGAAGGACAATTGATATTGATACCTGAGAAGGTGTTGGAGGTGAGAGAGAAGAGACTAAGGAAGAGAAACGTCAAGGAGTACTTGATCAAATGGAAGGATTTTCCCATAGAGGATGCTACTTGGGAGAATGAACAGGTTCTACAGAAAGCAGGGTCATAATTTCTTGTGGGCAAGCAATTCCTAGTAGGGGAGACTGTAATGTCCTCCTCCTCTTGATAAGAGGGTTAGGGAGACTTAGTAGTCTAGATGTCTCCACTAGACTATAGTCTCATGAGAAAATGGGGACTAAGAGGATCCAAAGTATTCACTTAAAGAATAATGTTATAATTTTAAAGCGACTTTGGGAAAAAGAAGAAATTAAGTGGAAAAGCAAAATGAAGAAAATTAAGGAAAAGAACCTTAGGAGGTGATCAATTAACTTAAGTGGAAATTAGACCAGGGGTATAAAAGAAAAAGGAGGGTGCCTCACTCCTCATTCTAGTAATTTTCACTTTTGCATCTTGAGCTCTTGAGCTAAGCTGTTTTGATGGTTTTGGGAGAACAAACCGTAGAGATCAACAAGGGAGTGAAAGATTCTCTTGTTCTTGATCCAAGCTTGGCCAAGGAGGTGGAAGATCCCTCCCTCAACATTCTATTCAATAACAAGTGTTTCATACAGTGTAGAGAAAGGAGAAGTGCGCAACATTGAGGGTTTTCCAGCAGGAGAGCACGTCACTAGATGAAGAGGGGTTTGATTTGAAGAAAGGAGAAGGGATTTGGAGGTGAATCTCATTGGGAAATGTTTGTAGGGCCTAGAGTGCCCTTTCTAGCACAATCTTGGAGAGTTTTCCATGCCTATCATTTTATTGGGAGCTTGGCTCAATTTCTACAGAAGGAGGGCACACTGTTTTGAGGAGATCCATTCTATTGGAGGTAAAAAACCCCGTCTACAACAAAGGAGATTCATCAGAGCTCCATGCCTAGTCCAGATCTACTATTCTATAGGGTTTTGAGGTGTATTGGGGCTTAGGAGAGAGGAGGCCAAAGTATCCAAGAGTCTAACAACCAGAAAAGTGCGCAACTCAACCAGATTGAGGAGTTCCAGCTTCAAAAGGGAAAGAAATTGATCTTGTTCTCTTCCACTTGCAGTTGTGGGCCTTGGGAGGCTTTCTTCTTTACTTCTTGAGCATATTGGAGTTATCTTCCTTCTAACATTTGATATTCTATCCATGACATTCTAGATCTACAGATCTATTGTATGAGGATCATCTTATTATCTAAATAAAGATCAGATCTGAAGTTATTGGTTCTTCTTTGGTGTTCTATCTATGCATCTTGCTATTTCCTTGTGTTGTTGTGCTATTTTCACGATCTATATGTTGTAAACTCCATGAAAACACCTTCAACGCAATTTTGATGAGTAAACCTGCAAAAACACAATCAAACACTTAAACACAGAGGTAAAAAAAACCCTTGTTCCTGGTAAATCAGCTTGGGAACATTACAAGTAGAGCCTCAAAATACATGTATATGATCGTGACAAAGGAACAATGATACAAAATACTAAGTGAGTTTGTCCAATACTGGAAAAGTGGACAATTTAAGAGTCTCTCAAGAGAGAGAGAGAGAGAGAGAGAGAGAGAGAGAGAGAGAGATCCGATGATAAGGCTAATGATGTCAAGCTCTCTCGGGTCTGATGGCTGAGGGCGAGGATAAGATTAATCATTCGGTCTACTTTGCCAGCAAAAAGTTGTCCGATCTCGAAAAGAACTATACAACCACAGAGCACGAGTACCGACGATGGTCTATGCCTTGCAGAAATTCAGACACTACTTTCTCGACACTCCCTTGAAGTTTTTCACCGATCATTCAACGTTGAAATACTTGGTGAACAAGTCATCATTGGGGGGATTTGGCAATGGTTGCTACTCTTCCAAGAGTTTGAGTTTGAAGTAGTGGCCAAACTTAACAAGCACAATGTGGGGCCTGATCATCTCTCAATGATAGAGTCAGGGGAAGCTGGAGGCAGTCTAGATGATGAGTTACCCGATGCACAACTCTTCAGGGTTGAGGCAGTGCCAGATCAACTTGCAGAGATTGCGGCATACCTTACAACAAGAAAGGCGCTAGAAGAGCACACATATGCACACCGTCGACAACTAGTAACTCGAAGCACGGATTACCAGTTGATTGTAGGGCAATTATATAGACTTGGCGTCGATGGGATCCTGCGCAGATGTGTGTTGGAGCATGAGTGTGACATGGTGCTCTATGAGGTGTGTTATCGCACAATCTGTATTTGCCTAAAGCCCGAAGCAAGTAGATACAAGATTGGCGTAACAGAGAGTGACGTATCATTGTCACCCTAATAGGAAATCCCTTTTTATTTAGGAGTATATCAATGTATCCCAGGGGAGACGTCCCCAATGACCTGAGGGTTTGAGAAGGCTAAGGCAAGAAAATTCCCCCCTCTCACAAGTCACTCAATTTCAAGGTTTCTTGGTGTATTATAGAGATGAAGCAAAAGATAAATGAAGTGTACCTGCCCAAAACAAGACAATAAAATAGAAAAATGGCACTTTCCAAGTACCAAAATGATGTTAATGCTTCATAAGACAACGAACTCTTGAGAAATAGACTAGCTGATATAAAATTGCAGCAGAATAACAGTTTATAACAGCAAATGATAAATTTGTAACAGCTACAATGATTATGCTCCAAAATGCTTGTGAAAAGACCAGAAATAGTAGTTTTAACTAGGCAAATTGATATTAGATAGTCACAAGCATATTTAGCAATGTCTAGCTAGCAATACATGTCAATTTTGAGGTTATTTTGCTGCTGTTAGATGTCTGTAGCAATCTTTTGCAACGATAGCAAGCTAGTTAGTGAATTAGGATAATCTAAGGTTAGTAGGAGTTAGTGAATGTTCTAAAGAAGACAGTTTGAAAGTTGTTTGATCAATCAATCACTAGTAGTGAATAGACTAGTGCCTTCTAGGGTAATGGAGTCAATCATAGCAGCAACAACTCTTAGAGGGAAATAACAATGATAATACTTAGTCCAAAGGAGATGTAGAAGATGAGAGAGGTGTTGGTAACCCAAGGCCTCAAACATCCAAGTCCTAGAGGTAATTGCTAGAAAGTAAGGAAACTTAGGCCCTAGCAATTTCTCTTTTCCTTAGACAATTTGAAATAAAATATGCAAAGGCAAGTGAAGAAGGATTACTAGAGTGCTACAATGGTAGGGCTCTAGTATCTACTTCTAGATAGGTGCTCTTCAAGAAATCCTAACAAGTGGAAGATTATAGAGAAAAAAGATAATAACATATGTCTCTCTTAGGGTTTCAAGCAAGCAATTTCATAATCTTTAGCATGAAACAAGTAAAATTCACCATAAGCATTCATTCACAATAAAGAAATGCAGATTTTCTACTTACTTCACCAATAATAATCAAACCAAACCCTAGTTGAAGATCCTCCACAATGAAAAATTGCCAAAATACACCAAGATTTGCCTCTCCAAAAGTTGCGCACCATTTAGTTTCAGCCAATAACCCTTAAAGATGGCCGAATTTCAGACCACACACTTGTGTGATGAGAGATGATGGAAAAAATGAGATAACTTTATCTCTATTTATACAATAACTATGACCTTTAATTAAAATTAGGTCATCAAAAGGTCGACATGGCCAAATTACATCAAAAATCCAGTTTTTACACATTCAAATAATTAAACCCTAGAATCGCTGTTAGAGGTGACGAATTCCCTTCTAGGGTGACGTTAAGCCCTCAAGGTGGAATGTTGGGCTCCAGAAGTAGGACGTTTGGCCTCTAAAGGCCCTCGATGATGCCACACGTGCCAACAAGCACACAACTGCCCTCATAACTGCAAACCTTAGCTCTGGATGATATCCAGGGTCAAAATGATGACGTCATGGGCTCTAAAGGGTCAATGTTCAGGTGGAAGGGCAAGATCCCCCTGGGTCTAGGTCTGCTAGGGTGTCTCCAGTGAAACATCATTGTTTCTTCCTGGTGCAAGTCTTTGACATCTCTCTGCCCCTGGCTGGGGTCACAACATCCATCTGTGGGCTTTCAGCCCCATGGAGGTCCGAGCTAATCATTCCCCCATATGTACTTGTCCAATGGGAAAAATCCTGCAACAACAACAAGTACGCCCTCCAGGGGTTCATAAGTCACATGGATCATAGCAATGCCAATCACATCTAATAATCAAATTACCCAAACATGTGCATCAAACCCTTCTTTACCTAGACATATGCTCAAAGACACTATGCAGTTTAACAAGTCAGGTTTGGAGAAGGTCTCAGGATGTCCTATTGGGCCAATCCTCCTTAAGTTTGGGGTGTGTTATTTCCTATCCTAGGGATAACTAAGGAGATTATGTCTTGAGGCCCACAGGTCCTAGACATGGAGTACCGAGAGCCATATGACTTGAGCTTGGCCCTGGAGGGCCCATCTTTTCTTCAACGTCTCCTATCTATCAGTAGCAGCAACATCCATCCCATTGGTCTGATTCTGAAGTAGTAGTGGGTCTTGCTGCATGAGGTAATGAGTCTGGGTATCATGGTATGTGTCACTCTGACTTTCGAAGCATTTGAATATGTGCACTGAATTGTCTTTTGTTTCATGACGTTCGCTTGGAAATTATGCTCTTTAACTTGTCCATACCTGGGGGGGATGATAGGGTGCCCTAGTAAGTTGGTTCCCTTAGGGATGAGTTGCCACTGGGTGGGTCTATGAAAGATCATCGTCCATTCCTTCCATACTTATCACTATTCATCATTGTCCCTCTTACCTTTCCCCTACCTTGGTTTGGGCATTGGGTTTGCCAAGCTAGTAAGGGTTGTACCTTGCCTTGTGGGAAGAAGGGGCTAAAGGCCCAGAGGGTAAAAGTAGCTGGCAGAAGTCAAAAGCCAAAATGAAACCTCGAGATGCTTCGCCTAGGGATTCCCAAGAAAGCAATAAATGGCTTCTCAACAAGAAAAGGGGACCCGTAAAATAAAATAAAACTCAAGATCTAGTTGGTGGATATGAGGTCTCATCATGAGCCGGCCTATTAGGTACATGGGCATGTAGCGGTATGACACTGCCATCCATCTGGTCACCAAACCAGGGTAGTGGCTCTTGGTGGCATAGCAAAGAGAAAGGGGGTCTCATCACAAGCCAACCTTCTCATTTCCGTGAAGTGCTTGTGGGTAATGTTGTCACCACTGGTCACCACACCAGGACAATGTCCTCCAACTATTCTCTTGAAAAGAAAAAGCAATAAGACAAAGAATAAAAGACATTGAATAGGCTAGGAAACATTGACATCCATGACAAGGTGCAATTGACCCTCTATAGAGGCACCCACAGGTAAGACCTACATTTCCCTGTTATCACTGCACCCCTTGCCCAAACATTCCCTACACCATCTCATGCATCTACATGACCTAGATTGGTCTTCACCCTGAAAATACCCCAAACTTGAGGAGGATTAGCCCAATAGGAGATCCTGAGACCCTCTCCAAACCTGGCTTGTTAAACTGCGTAACGTCTTTGAGCATTTGTCTGAGTAAAGGGGGGTTTGATGCACATGTTTGGGTAATTTGATTATTAGACGTGATTGACATTGCTATGATCCTTGCGACTTATGAGTCCATGGAGGGTGTACTTTTTGTCGTTGTAGGACCATGCCCGATGAACAGGTAGATATGGGAAGATGATTAGTTCGGACCTCCATGGGGCTAAAGGCCCACTAGATGGATGTTGTGACCCTAGCCAGGGGCAAAGAGACACCAGAGGCTTGCACCGGAGAAAAAGAAGGATGTTCCACCAGAGACACTTTGGCAGGCCTGGACCTAGGGGGGTCTTGCTCTCCCCCTTGAATGTTGGCCTTGGGAGGCCCATGACGTCACCCTTGTGACCCTAGACGTCACCCAACGTCAGATGGACATGATGGAGGCAGTTGTGTGCCAAGTGGCACACGTGGCATCATCCAGAGGCCTTGGAAGGCCTAACGTTTTGTTCATGGAGCCTGACGTCCCACCTATGAGGTGCAACATCACCCTAGGAGGGCATGACGTCACCTCTACTGCACATTTTAGGGTTTAATTCTTTAAATTTATGTAAAAACTGGATTTTTGATGTAATTTGGCCATGTTGGCCTTTTCTGACCTAAATTGTAATTAAAGGTTATTATCATTGTATAAATAAGAGACAAATCTCTTGTATTTTTGATCATCTTTCACACACACAAGTGTGAGGTCTGAAATTCAGCCCTCTTTAAGGGTACTTGGCTGAAATTAAGTGGTGTGCAACTTCTTGGAGAGGCTATTTTAGGTGTGTTTTGGCATTTTCATGGTGGAAAGTCTTCAACTAGGGTTTTGTGGCTAGATTATTCTTGACGAAGTAAGTAAAATCTGCAATTTTTCATTTATTTTGAATCGTTATGGTATATTTGCTTGTTCATTTCTAAGATTATGAAATTGCTAGTTTGAAACCCTAGGGGAGAAGCACATGTTATTTGTCCTTTTCCTTATAATTTTCCACCTACTTGATTTTGCTAGAGAACATCTCTTTTGAAGAATACACTAGAGCCCTACCTTTGTAGCACTCTAGAAGCATCGCTTCATTAGCTTCATATATTTTATTTCAAGCTTGATCTAAGGAAGAAGGAAATCGCTAGGGCCTAGGGTTACCTACTTTTTAGCATTTTTTCCTTCTAGGGTTTTAGATATTGAGGCCTTAGGTTACTAACACCTCAATCATCTTACTTATCCCTTTAGATCACCTATTATCATTTGTTGTTTTCCTCTAAGAATTGCCACTGCAAAATTTGACTCCATTACCCTAAAAGGCACTAGTTCACTCCTTGCAAGTGATTGATTGACCAAACAAACTCTTAAACCATTTTCCCTAAGACTTTTACTAACCTTTACTAACTCTAAATTAGATTAACTCACTAACTAATTTGCTGTTGTTGCAAAAGATTGCTACAACCATCTATAACAGCAGCAAATTCATCCTAAAAGCAAGATTAAAAGCTGATTGTACATTGCCATAATTGCTTATGACAACTATTATCATTTTGTCAATTCAAGACTATTATTTCTTGTCATTTTTGAAGCATTACTGTGGCATAATTGTGTAGCTGTTGCTAAATACACATTGCTGTTATAAATATTTATATTGCTTCAGTTTTACATCAGCTTGTTTATCTTTCAAGAATTCATGGTTTTATAAAGCACTGACATCATATGGTACTTGCAAATAACATTTCTTTTCTGCTGCTTGTCTTGTTTTGTGCAGATACACTTAAATCATCTTTTGCTTCCTCTCAGTAAAACCTTGGAACTTCTAATCTGAGTGACCTGTGAGAGGGGTGGGATCTTCTCATAACTTTAACCTTAGCCTTCTCAAAACCTTCAGGTCACTGGGGACGTCTCCCCTGGGGTACTACTCCTAAATAGAAAGAGGTGTCCTATTAAGGTGACAGTGATAGGACATCCTTCTTGTTACGTCAATTTAGTATCCACTTGCCTTTGGCTTTGGGCAAGTACAAATTGCGTGATAACATGGTGTTTCCCAGGTGTGAACCAATCTAGGTCATGTAAGCGTGTGCGAAGTAGCATAAATGAAATGTTTGGGCAGAGGGTGCAGTGATAGCAGGGAAATGTAGGTCTTTCCAGTGGGTACCTCTATAGAGGGCGAGCTGCACCTTATCATGGATGCCATTGTTTCCTAGCCCATTCAATGCATTTTGTTCTTTTTTCTTTTCAAGTGAAAAGCTGGGGGACTCTGTCCTGGCATGGTGACCAGAGGTGACAGCGTTACCCACAAGCATTTCACAGAAATGAGAAGGTTGGCTCGTGATGAGACCCCCTTTCTCTTGGCTATGCCACCAAGAGCCACTACCCTGGTTTGGTGACCAGATAGATGGTAGTGTCATACCGCTACATGCCCATGGACCTAATAGGCTGGCTCATGATGAGACCTCCCATCCACCAACTAGTACCTTGAGTTTTGATTTATTTTATGGCTTCCCTTTTCTTACTAAGAAGCCTTTTATTGCTTTCTCGGGAATCCTTGGGCGAAGCATCTCAAAGGTTTCATCTTGGCTTTTAACCCTTGCCAACTACTTTTACCCTCATGGCCTTTATCCCCTTCTTCCCACAAGGCAAGGTACAACCCTTCCTAGTGTGGCAAACCCAATGCCCGAACAAAGGTGGGGGGGAAAATGAGAGGAATAAGGATGGAAAGTGGTAAGTATGGAGGGAATGGACGATGACCTTTCATAGACCCACCTGGTGGCAACCCATCCTAAAGGGGAATCAACTTACTAGGCCATCATGTCACCCTCCCAGGTATGAACAAGTTAAAGAGCATAATTTCCAAGCAAACGTTATGAAATGAAGGAGAATTCAGTGCAACATATTCAAGTGCTTCAATAATTAGAGTGACAAATACCATGATAGTCGAACTCATTACCTCATGGAGCAAGACTTATTGCTGCTTCAGGACCAGGTTGGTGGGATGGATACTGCTATTGCTGATAGATGGGCTGCACTGAAGAAAAGATGGGCCCTCCGGGGCCATGCTCAGTGATCCGACTCTCGACACTCCATGTCTCGGACTTGTGGGCCTCGAGACATGATCTCCTTAGTTATCCCTAGGCTAGGGGATACCAAGGTGCACGAAGGCATTGCTAGTGGACATAACACAGGGAAGGAAACTGCACAGAAAGTGCTGCGCGCAATGGTGGTTGTCTTTATTTGAAGAATCAAAGGATTATTGTAAGCTCTACGACATTTTCCAATGAATCGGGAAGTCATCAAGGTGAGATGACCTGCCCCTCTTTCCCGTCACCGTGCTAGAGCCATTCGAGAAGTGGGAAATTGACTTTGTAGGGCTGATGAATCCCCCAACGCACAGAACCGATGCACGGTATATTATCACGATGACAAAATACTTGACCTGTTGGACAAAGGTTGCATTGGTAAAGGATTGTATTGCAAAAATGACCGCGTAATTTTTTTTGAGAATATTGTCACTAGGTTTGGATGCTCGAAGGTACTGATGAGCGATCATGGCACGCACTTCTTGAATGACATCATCTGCGTGCTAACTCAGGAGTTCATGATCCATCATCAAAAGAGCACACCATATCATCCACAGACCAATGGCACTGTCAAAGCATTCAACAAGATATTGGAGCATGCGCTAACCAAGGTATGCAATGTACAACATGACGATTGGGATCAACAGATTACAATAGTCTTGTGGGCATATAGAACTACTTGCAAGAGATTGACTAAACACACGCCATTCAGGTTAGTCTATGGAAAAGAAGCGATGATGCCATTAGAATTTGTGGTACCAAGTCTTGGAATTGCAGTTTCGACACTATTGTCGGATGATCAATCATTGGAAAGAAGGTTGGATGAGTTATTGGAATTGGAAGAGGACCGATTGATTGTAGGACAACCAGATTGTGGAGAAATAGGGACAAAAAGCCTGGCATGATCGCAACATTCGAGGCAAGACTCTTCAGCCAGGATCTTTGGTATTACTATATGACAACAAGTTCTTGAAGCACTCGGGTAAGATGTGCATGCATTGGCTAGGACCCTTTAGGCTTGTATACATCAGTGAGGCTGGCGCAACAAAGTTGGCGATCCTCCAAGGTCAACCCCTCAAAGGATTGATTAATGGTAGTCGACTGAAGGCATACTACGACTCGTAGGGGTCGGATGCGCCATGAATTGATGAGATTTTAGTGTTAGCGTAGAGTAGGATTTAGGTAGGTAGGAGTAAAGGCATTTAGAAGTACACAATGATTAGTAGGATAGGATAGATTAGGAAATTTGCGGGACAAGCCAGGCTGTACCCACACAGATTTAGAAAATTCGAAAAACTTTAAGGGTTAATTGCCAGAGTAAATGCTAAAGGACAGGATAGCTGGATCACACAGGTGGACGATAGGACACATAGGCTCCTAAAGCGGTGAAGAGTCTGGTAGTTGGGCTAGGACATGTCACGAGGGCACGAAGAACAAAAATAATTATGGCAACACTTCCCAAAGGGTGCATTGACAGTTATGGTGGTACAACAGTACAGTACGGTTAGTGCCATGACAGATCAAGACGACATGGGGAATAGGAACAGTCATAACAACAGGTACAATTGACAAACAATAATTACGATGGACTTGGAATCAGATGCACATCTGGGTAAGTGGCAACATGGGAGAAATGACCCGCACGACTATTTATGCTTACTATTCCCCCCCTACCAGTCACTATTGTCAAGTATTAGATCACAGAGTCCAGGGATCTTAAAGAGTAGGGTGCAGTTCGAGTCGAGCCAAAGAGTCGAACTCGGTTCCTACCTAACTTTGGGCCTGAGTGCAGACTACAGGTGGTCCAATGACAAAGCAAGGATCAAAGTATAAGGCTGTGCTTTCGAAGATTCAACTCACCCGAGGATTCCCCATAGCAATGGCTACTTCCAACAAGCGAGGGGAACGCGCTAGAGTGTAGGCAACAAAGGAAGCCCAAATGTCAACATTTGAGATTACAAGAGCATTACACATTCGTGAACGTCTCTTGGGCAGAGTACCCAACTTATAGTTTGCTGACTGCAACACTTGGAACGCGGCACAGTTCCCTGAATTGCACTTTGAAGCTTACGCAAAAATCATCCCAGGGTCCAAGGGATGAGAGTAGGTGATATCGAAGCAATGGGACAAACCCATATATGAATCCAACTGTTTGATGCTAGTGGTTGTCCCCCATATCATGTGCAACTTCCCTGGTCTTAACTACCCTCACAAAGTCCATGGGAGACAGGAAGAAGACGAAGGACAAGCATGATGGAAGTATCACCCTAGACGGTGTCTTGGAGGTCACTAGGGTGATACCACTGGGTCTCGGACGGAGGACTTGGCTGGAATGATGCAAGAGATTCTGGGTGCACATTTCTCCATCGACTGCAAGAGTCAGTGCCTTCCATCCGATTTTTCATGATGCGCAAGGACTTATAAAGATTGCATGCCTATCAAATCCTCGAAGATCAGCATAATGATTGTAACCGTTTCTATAACTGACTGATTGGTCATGGTTGAGGTTGTTAGTGAGTTGGCAAGTTTGTTATGATTGCGATGCTCATGCGAAGATATAAGGAATGCATGCAAACATGTAAGGGTTGTTGTTGGTTGATTGTAAACTTTTGGTTCATTTTGAGATTCATTGTAATGGTAGAGCAATAAACGAAATATGAGAGAAAATAGATCAATATTTGAATCTCTGATCTCTGGTTTTAAGCTTAATGAGTCTTTGCACAAGCTACGACCCTCCATGAATCTGAATGTTTCACTATAATTAATGAAAGAAGGCATGAGGCTCAAGTTTTTCCTTTTTATAATGTATTCTGTTATGAAGGTATGATGTTATAGATGTTAGATTGTGCGTTACTTATGTGAATGTTGATATGAATTAGTATCTAATGCACAGTTTTTAGTTAAGTGCTTCCTATCTGTATTGTTCCTTCATGCTATGCACTAACATTCAATCTCTGTGATTCTCATGTGCATCTCGGGTGAGACCTTATTCAGTCATTGAATATTGAATATGTTGACACAAATGGAGTATTTGTTGGTAAAGCCTTTCGAACCTTGGGTTTGAAACCCTCGAGCCAACAAAGGCCAAAATATCTCTAGGAAAACACTAGGTCTTGATATACTCATGCTACCAATTGTGTGTTTTGATGTTTGTGGGTGTCCAAGATAGTCAAAAGAATATTATGTGGTGGTTGACTCAAACAATTAGTTGCACAATTGAAAGATATATTCTTATGCTTGATCACTAAATGAAATTGGTGTCCACTCTGCAATTTTCTTTGTGTTAGCACCCACCGCAAAGTTTTATGGTCAAAGTGAATAATTGTCTCCTTACCCATGTTGTAATGTTGCTATTGTCATCCAAGGGGGTTGGATTCAATGGTGGAAAGCGAGGAGTTTTTCACCGTTGGGCAAGGTTGAATTCTCGTGAGGGCCTAACCTGGAGCCATGGGGGCACCTTGAGGTAGTGGTTGAACGTGTGGTTGCACCCAGAGATATTATATTAAATAGTATCGTGATCCGTGCACACATAAGTGGATCAAAGCCCAACCCCATGTCCTTCAAATTTTTAGGATATTATATTAAATGATATCGTGACCCGTGCACACATAAGTGGATCAAATCTCATCCCCATGCCCTTCAATTTGAATGGGTGTCAATTCTCGCTAGCTCTATCAGTTAAGGTGTGGGTTTTGTTTGCTAGGCGACCCAAGTTCAATTCCCTTACGGTGTGTTTAGTCGGGAGGAGACACCCAAAAATCCATCCATGTTAAGGGTTGGTGCGGCCTAGGCCGGGTGCGATCCTTGGGTGATTTTGACAACTTAGATGCCCTTGGGTTGTGGTTTCTTAGCCAACAGTTGAAATGCTGGCCTTGCAAGTGACGGGCATTTCTAACAAAAAACAAATGTTGCTATTGTCAACTTAGGGTGTATGTCAAGTTTCAACTAGAGTTTTAGGTTGCATAGTATTTTTCTCAAGCAATGGAAGGTTGTAATGCTCAGGAAAATCATCATTGAAGATTGGATGCATCCCAAGGTCCATCCGTAGATTGAGTTTGAAGGCATTGCCACCACATCATATATGGATTGTATCATACCCTGAGATTGTGATGTGGGCCATCGAATCTTTCTTTTTGGATGTGAAGCCATACCACATCCCCAATTGAGAAGCTATAGACGTGGTGTTTATCATGGTGTCGTTTGTATTTTTTTGGGATCTGTGACAAAATGTCATCAACTTGTTGTTCATCTTGAATCTGTGTGATGAAGCAGTCTACTTCGTTGACATCTTTCTGTGTTAATGCTGAAGTGCCTACAATTGGTGGTGCTAGAAAAGCCATGTCAATGGGCGTTGTAGGTTGGGATCTAAGCTAGAATTCAAATGGACTACGTTGAGTAGAGTTGTTTGGAGTGAATGCAAGGTTTTCATCCTTTATGTGCGAGGGTGGCAGTTGTTGTACATGCACAAGTGGTGGACAATAGTCTTGTTCAAAACTTCTATGACTATGACTATGACTTGGAGGTTCCCCAAATATTTTTTTTTTTCCAAGACCCTCCCAACGCTTCTGAATCTATGGGCTAATATAGTTGAGAACTTGAGGTCCTCCCAGCAGTAAACTGTCATCTGAAAATTTGTGAATGATTCAAGATTCCCCAAATATCTTTCTTTTTGAAGAACCTCCCAAGGCTTAGTGTTGCCTCTGCTACTTTGACAGCGGGGTTATCACCTAGTTCCGGGTAAACTCCATATCGAACGGTAATCGGTCTCTATTATTTATTTGCCCACAAGCGCCGGTTATAACCTTTCTTTTCCAGCGTGTTAGGGTTGGTAATAGAAGGTTGGAGCTTTCTGTGTTCTGCGAAGCTCGAGCCCGTACTGTGAGGGTTGGCTATAAGGATATTCAAGTATGACAATATTAGTCAGTATTGTTTGAAGCATTCAGTGGCCACAAAAAACTGTGGAGATACCAATAACCAAAGGTGCAATCCATGAAACAGAAATATGGGCCCTAACCCAGTCTATCCACCCCTTTGAGAAATCAAACTTTCCCAGAACATTTAGTAAAAAACAGTGATTCACCCTGTTGAAGGCATTTTCCATATTGAACTTAATCACCGTGCCCATTATCTTTACTGCAACAAAGAGTTACTTGAAGTTTGAACTAGAATTATATTCTCAAAGGGATGCTCACGTAGCATGAAACCACCCCTTTCAAAATTAGCTGATTAATAACCTTTTCTAATCTTTTGGCCGTGAGCTTAGCAATTATTCTATAATAAGTGTTGCAAGGACATATGTGTGAAACTGAAGAAGGAAGAACGGTTTTCCTTGGGAATTAACACCAGAAAAGAAGAGTTCATGATTTCTAATCTTTTGCTTGTCCTTGTTTCTTCAGTGTAATCCTGAAAATCTTAGCCTTATGATGTCCTAGAAATTCCTATAAAAATTGAACTGAAATCTATCAAGGTCCAAAACTTTATCAATCTTAATAGAAAATGCAACCATCTTTAATTTCTCCATTATAACTGTCTTGCAAAGCCTCATCTTCCTCTTGCAGGGTTCCAGGGATACTTAAAATTTTCTAGTGTTTCCTCCTTGGTTGCCTGCCTGTCAATATTTGGCTGAATAAAGGTTACTAAAATGAGTAGATGTTGTTCACACTTTGCCGGAAGTCAAAATCTGTCCCATCTTCTAGAGAAATTTCAAAGATATTGTTTTGCAGTATGTGTGTTCCAATAAAAGTCCATGGCACTCCTGTCCCCAGTGTTTAAACTCTAGCCACACACTTCTGGACTTCAATCTCAGGTCTCTTCTCTGACCCGGGCTTGAAAATGTCTCCTGTTATTATTTTCCCCTTGAGAGAAAATGTGATATACCTCGCGGTACTGACAGGGGCCATCATAAAATTATAAGACAAGGTATGAAGCCATATATCCAAAAGGATAAAAATATATATTTAATGAATACGAGAATGATATTACCATTGAACAATGTAATCTCTTTTATATAACATTGAATGGATGGGTCATGTTGAAAAGCACTTCATTCTTCCTGATCGACAAGTTAGCCTCAAGCAACTGTGTTTTGATAGATTTTATAGTTTAGAGTAAGCCATAATTTTATGAATGGGAGGGGAAATAACTGCTTCTGCAGTCAATAGTTGCTGGTGGAAGGTTTACAAAATACAGGTAAAGCATTTGTTTCTGAAGTTTCTAAACTTTGTTGTTAGGATACCGACCTAACTGTGTCCTGAAATATCAGCCTTGGACTGCTTCTTGGTAAGGCTGCCTCTTTGTTTCCTCATTTTTCCTTGAACATATTATGCTTCTTCATGATAAAATAGTTTCTTTGATGCAGCAATTGTACAATAAAGCATTGACTGTCAAATCTGCGATACCTCATCCCCGCATCATGGGCATTATTCATGAATGTGGGGGTAAAATGCATACAGTGGAACGACAATGGGTTGAAGCAGCTACAGACTTCTTTGAAGCTTTCAAAAATTATGATGAAGCTGGGAATCAACGCAGAATTCAATGCCTCAAGTAGGTTGCTAGAAGCTCCAGTTGAGACATTATTTTCTTTATTTTATCTAATGTGCTGTTTCACTATGATAAATAAGTTTGCAATGTACCTGTGCAGATACCTAGTTCTGGCAAACATGCTGATGCAATCTGAAGTTAATCCCTTTGATGCCCAGGAGGCAAAGCCGTAAGTTGCTAGGCTGAAAATTATATAGAAGTTTTGTTATTGGGAATGACATTTAGTGTTCTGTTTCCTATGTTAATCAAATAAATATTGCTTGTTGCAGCTATAAAAATGACCCTGAGATATTGGCCATGACCAATCTTGTTGCGGCATACCAAAGAAACGAAATATTGGAGTTCGAAAGAATACTCAAGGTTAGGTTCTGTTTGATGTTAGTGAATTCTGGTGCATTCCAAGCAATTTTTCTTGATAATCTTTTTCTTCAATGCATCCTATAGCTGTATTTAGCTTCCCTCTATTTCTTGCAGAGCAATAGAACTACAATAATGGATGATTCCTTCATTCGCAACTATATTGAAGATTTGTTGAAGAACATAAGGACACAAGTACTTCTAAAGCTTATCAAGCCATATACCAGAATTCGGATACCCTTTGTATCAAAGGTGTGAGCTACTGATCCTCTGCTAACAGACCTGCGGAAAAAGTTACACTTCAATTTATTACAGGGAGGGAAATGTCCTGAAATTGCCTTTTTGCTGGCATGGCCCTTATCCTATCCCCCTGGCAGCTCAGTGATCTTTTCCTGCAATTGCCTACTAGCATTTGATGCAATAAGAAGTGGGAGGAGGGTGCTAAGATGGTTTCCGTGGTTTTATTCGCTTGCTGTTCTGACTTTAGTGACATGGTTGCAAGAAAAATTTCAAAATTTGTATGGTTAGATAAGATAATTTTACTAATGTCCAATGGATGACCACAAAAGTAGGTCAATGGGATTAAAATAGTACAAACAGTTTCCATGACTTTGGAATACATAAAAAATTGTTGAAAGTAGGTAAACGGGGCTATAAAAGAGTACAACCAGTTTCTATGACTTTGGAATACATAAAAAATGGTTGATTGTGGGTTTTCAGTTTTGAGGAATTGACCATTCTCATGTGTTGTTGACCAGGAGCTAAATATTCCAGAGAAAGATGTGGAGCAGCTTCTTGTGTCTTTAATCTTAGATAGCCGTATTCCGGGGCATATTGATCAGGTTAATCAGCTTTTAGAGCTTGGTGATGTCAGGTATTTATTGGCGGTCCCACTTTTTGGAGTTTATTTTGTTTGTAGTAAAATATTTTTTGCATGTTTGGATAGACATATATATAAGTTTGTTTGCATTGTGTGTTAATGGATGGGCATAACTATAAAATGTTTTCCTCTGTTTTTGCAGATCCAAGGGTTTGAAAAAGTACCAAGCCATAGATAAATGGAATACTCAACTTCGTGCTTTGTATCAAACAGTTACAAATAAGATGGGATAGTTTTGGGTGCTTCTGTGATGGCATATGGCAATTGCCTTGTTTTGCCTACTAATAATGGCTTTTGATCCTTGGTTTTATCTCTTTGTTTAAAGCTGCCGAGGCATTTTCATTTGTACATTTTGAGTTGCCTTTTTGGATTAAAAGTTCTTTCTGAAAAACAATATTGGAGTCCTAAATGACTTGTTCTTTTGGGCTAATTGTGTTGAGCATGGTGGGCATTACTGCAAAGTTTGAGAAACTGGTAATCCAGTAACTTAAAAATTTGATCTTTCAAAAATAAAACCAAAATAATCCAACAAATATGAACATACATTTTTCTTTCAAGAAAAAATGTCCGTTATAGTTCAAAATTTACAAAATGACACATATAAACTATGCTTAGCTATGGCATAGACAAGTCATAGTTGTGACCCCACTATTTAGAATAAGCAAGGGCAGTGACAAGAAGCCTTTATGGTCTTTCAGCTGAAGTTCAAATTTTATCAACCTAAGAAACACTGTTACACGCAGGTCAGAATCCTTGCTGATTTGGAACTACCATAACTGCTTGCGTCACACTACATCTTCAGAGCCTGTTTGCATTCTCAAAGTAAGGCCGATAAACAATATACCCATCTTTAGTCATTTACGTAAACAGCCTTTAATAACCAATTACCTAGTGGCATTCACCCTGGATTAGAGTGGTCATGGTAGTTCAGATGTCTCGAATGATTTCTCTTGTGGCATCAGTGGCTTTTGCATGGGATTTTACCTTCAAAATTAAGTCATTGCGAGTTTGGAACCATCCAACACCCTTCTTTTTTTCTTTCTGATTCTGGTGACCAGTGAGATAGGAGGAGGTTGTCTGCATATCTGACAAATTGAATAATCTTGCAGTCCAAAGAGAGTAGAAGAACCTAAGATCCACTCGATATTCAATTGCAGCCCAAACTATGAGGATTAAGTGATCCCCTTGGAGTCTCATTTCGGCTTGGTTGATAAACTTGATAAGATCAAACTTTTAACATTGAATACTCAGTTTTGAGTCCCTACAACAAGCACGAACTAAGTTAATTTTATGCTAATAGTCTAGGAGTTGGGTATTATTTTTATACCTTTTAAAATAGACGTGAGCACCTGGCACCTGCTGGTCAAGTCCCATTGACTTTTGGACTGCCCCTTTTCTGCTTTGTCAGAGATGGCCAATTTATTCCACCAAGGCAAATTTGAGGAATTTGGTTTGATTTTTCCAACTTACTGACTTTGAATACTATGATGTAGGCAATGCAAAGTTGGGAGGGTTGGTCTACTTGAATTATTTGCTTGCATCCCAATTATGAGGTCAGTTGTTGATCCAAGAATCATGTGGCGTATTTGCTGAGGGTCGTTAGTTGATCCAAGAAATGATATAATATTAGATTAGTTGTTTTTCTGTCCTATTTGATATAGATGTTATTCGTATTATTCTGCATCATATATGTTTGAATTGTGTGGAATTCTACGATAATACACAGGTTGTTTTTCTGCAATAGTTAAAATTACTACAGTTTTACTATCTATGTTATTTAAACAGTTGACAATGTATAATTGTCTTTGGTTTTCACATAACATTACAATGTGTATTAGTATATAACGTGCTCATACACATCAACAATTTGGAAATCCTAAATTTTACACGCTTCAGCTCGACGAGCACCAAGATGGATGGATAGCCTTTTGGGAATTTGAAGGTTATATCATATGGAGTTGGGCAAGGGCTTTTCAACACATAACAATAAAGTTGTTGTAGTTGAAGCTGTTTAAGAAAATAAAAAAGCATCATTCTAACGCTCCTCCTTGGATTCTAAGTACTTTTTCTGGGACGGTTGTAGATTGGTGTGGCACCTGCTATCTATAGTTATGAAGTTCTTTTGTATGTAGATCTGTCAAGATTAAAGAGGGTTACATCCATTTATTTAGAAGGTAACCTGGTCTGTTCCTGCCCCTAATGCATAAATAGATGATTGTAAGTAGCCAATTTTGACTTACAATTTTCAAGTATAATTTTTGAAGCAGATTAAATAGCTGTTACTCTTTAGGAACAAGTATTTTTGTAGATACAATGCCAACTACGGTTAGTAGTCAACAGTTTGAGGATGAAGTAGCCATCTAATCCTTGCTATTCCTTAATACATGATGAGGTCTGCATCAAAACCTCATGAGATTCATCCATGAATGTAGCCATCTAATTCAAAGAGTTGCTCTCCCTTAATACATGATAGAATTTGATGCAGACAAATTTTGTTATTTCTTGTTGTGCTCGAGCTAGCACTGATGCCAATAAGTTGTCCACTGGTGCTGAATTCAGTGCCATCTGACTTATAATGGCCTTTGAATCTCCCACCATCATCAATGATTGTATACAAGATTCAATAGCAATCTTCAACCCTTATAGTAAAACACATGCTCCTCATTGATTGTTAGTTGAAATACCAAGTCCTTATGCATAAGAAGTGTTAGTTATTCCTCTATGACTCATGATGACCCCTCCCGCAACTGCCACCCCAAGTTTTTGAGAAGTTATAAAAACACTTTTCATATATTTTAGAGCACTTGTACTGTTAAAATTCCATAGCCCTTTAAACTTTAAAATCCCAAATTGTTTAAAAATAATTATTTAATTCAGTTTCTTGATTGTTGTTTGGTAAGATTTCCAGGTTCATCTCAAATTGTTTAAAAATAATTATTTAATTCTGTTTTTTTGATTGTTGTTGGGTAAGATTTCCAGGTTCTAAATCGACACTTATTGTGAACAATTATCAACCTATCAATACATGGACATGTTTATTGTGGTGCTTTTAAAGTGTATTTAGAAGGGAAAACAGCATTACTTATACAAATATAAATGTTATCATTCCAAACAAGATCAACGAATTAATACTTGAATTCAGGATATTAGTTTTGCAACTATCATTATTGTTGTAATAAAACAATTAGATGTCTAATTAATAATAATAATAATAATAATAATAGTAATAATCTAATTTTAAGGTCATAGTTGAGCTAGACACAAAATTTTTGTATGAGGTTCCCTTGTTTGTGGGGCAAGGGACCCCCTCTGCATAGCGATTTGACTACTAAAGTCTAAGGAGGTGTACACACCCTACCTCCCTGCATAGCGATTTGACTACTAAAGTCTAAGGAGGTGTACACACCCCACCCCCTCTACATTTGTATCATGGGCCTCCTAGGAGGAAACACATGCTCTTAACCATTGTGCCCATAATCATAAACATAAAATAGAAACCTAACAAGTGAGAGGAGGGGGCGACTTATCTTGTGTTACTATATGACCCACACCAAATAACAATCTTTTAGATGTAATGAATTATTGAGATAGCCATGCACGAGTGTACATAGATTAAAAAACAAAATATATTTCTTTGCTTCATTATACCTATACAAGTCAAAGGGGAGGAGTTATTATAGTCTTGCACACATCCCTATCATTATTGTGGATTTCTTCCATTGAAGTGGACATTTATGCTCCCATTCGTCACTGTCCAACATGTTGAGAATATGTGTGTAATCTTCACTTGTGGCCATGTGTCACCACACTATGTGGGTAGTTGAGGCCTTAATGTATTGACCTATGGGTTGTTATACCCATTTTACATTATTGTATTTGATTTTAAGGATGACCTAGTCTCTTTGACAACTAGCATCCTCAACCCTGAGTGATTGGTATAAATACACACCATTCACCTAATTTATAATCATCTCGTTCAAATGAATCCATTCATTCATTTTCCTAAAGGAACCTATGTTGAAATATTGTAACTACAAAGAGTATTCTATTTATTATTGACTCATTAGATCAATCCCCTTTTGTGGATTGATCATGTTGGGCATTGTAATTGACCAAATCCCCTTTTGTGGATTGGTCAAACCCTAATTATATTATGCTAATTAAGAAGTCAGCCCACAAGCCTAATTAAAGTGGTTTTAACCACTAAGAAGAGAAGTCGACCTTGCCCAGTGAAGAGACACCTTTCCAACACCTACCAACTAGTATAAATAAAGGAGGCTAGCACCTCATTTGTTCACTCACTCATTCACTCATTAAGTGCACAAGTTTGGAAAGATGCAGTTGGGAGAAGAAGGAAGAGAGAGACACATTGCTTAGTGTTGAATATTCTCTAGTGATTTGGTTTATCGTCTTGGCATTGTATTGGCTAATATTAAGGAAGTTTTGTTGGGTTTTCTCCCCCATGAGGGTTTCCCAGGATAAATGTTGTGTATCTTGTGATTGTGTTTCTCTCAGTGATCCTACTTATGCTATGGTTATCTAGTAAATTGAAAAGAAACCTAATAATAGCTCAAAACTTAACATGGTTTCAAAGCTAAGCTGAAGAGAGCACCTTTCACTGGATAAGCAAAAACGTTATTGTTGTCGTACAAGAAAATTAGGCTTTTTGTTGGAGAGAAATTTTTGCCTAAAAACCATCTAGAAAAGTGTGCCCTACCTTAGTGAATCTTTTGGCAGCCCGAGCACACCTTTTTAGTGAACAGGGCCTTCGAAAAGTCAAACCCTAGTTTTGACTAGTACCAGAAAACCAAAAGTACCAGAAAATTGGAAAAATTGGGAAACCATAACCAGTACCAGAAGTACTAGTGTATATTTCCGCAGGTCAAGTTTCAAGGGGCAAAACTTGAAAATTTTGAAATCTAATAGCTCCAACAAACTCTCCTCAGCCTAGTGCATCTAGTCCATGGATCAAAATTTCAAAATTTGAAGTTTGAAAAATTAGGGTTTCCTCATAAAACCCTAAGTTGTAGTTGCAGTTTCAGAATCAGTTGCAGTATCAGTTGAAGTATCAACTGCAGTACCAGTTGCAATTGTTATTTTTTCATAGCATTTGGGCTAAATCTGAAGTTCATTTTGTTTTAACAATTAACCATAACCATAAATGTTGCAGCAACTAAGATCACATGAAGAAGCACCATGTACATGAACACAAGATATATCCTGGGAAACCCTTTCTCAAACAAGGGAGAAAAACCCAGCCAAATCCTTTGCTATACTCTTCAAGAGAAAGACCTTTTCACCACCAAGAATATCCTAGCACACAAGAGGTTGCACAAAGCCCTAGAAAGCCTAATGCCCAAGAGAGGTGCACAACCTTGACCAAGAAGTGTGATTGCTGAAATTTCCAAAACTTGCAAGTGAGTGTGTCTACAAATGAGAGATTTCCTCTTACTTATATTAGACTTGTCCTATCAACTGAAGTGTCTATTGACACAATAGGGCCGACTTCACTTAGACATATTAATTGTTTATTATTATAATAATTACTATTACTATTACTATTAATTATCTTTTACAATTTATCTTTAGACACAATAAGATAAGGTCGACTTGTACACTTTACACAATAACTACGGTTACAAGTAGGTCCGACTCTTGAACAATATATAACAAAGGATTTGATACACCCACTAGTGCTCATCCACTAGGGGCTACATCCATAGGGATGTCATAGACCTGAGTCACTGCATTACACAGATGAACTAGGTCCCCACACGTGCACTTATGTTCAGCCATAGTCACGTCTGCTCTACATATTTGTTTTCCCACTGCTACCGACAGGAGGATCATCTGGAGTGTTCACATGAACTCTGCTGCTATCCAGAGGAGGCCATCATATCATCTTCGTTCTTATTCTCATGATGACGTGCCCAACGCTTTTTGGGATTTCTCTAACTCAAAAGATCGCTCTTACATCGGATAATCATCTGGAGTTCTTCTCTCTCACGTCATGGAGAAGGCCATATACATTCCTAGCTCCTGTCCTAGGATAGAACCATGAACCCTTTATTAGGGGCTTTCTCTCAGGTTTGTAAGCTGAGAGTAAGACTTCACATATCTGCTATATTCCACATATCACAGGTTTGTAAGCTGAGAGTAAGACTTCACATATCTGCTATATTCCACATATCACAGGTTTGTAGGCTGGAGGATGTCTCCTATAGCTGTAATCACTAACACTCCCTCTCAGCTAGGGAGACATTCTCCATCAAGCCAAGTCTCATATCGATGTACTCTGAGTTTTGTTTTTGGCTAAGGTCATCCATACTCCCTCTTAACTCGGAAGGAGTTCTTCACCAAGTAAATGTTTACAGATTGCTCAAGTGTAGAAAGGTATTGCAAGTATACAATCTTTCTTCTGTATCATATAAAGATATTTCATTTCGTTGTGTCTTTGAACCATCAAGAAATACTGGAATCTCAAGGAGCTTTACACACGGTTCTTTAGTTATCATCATAGGATTCATCTCATGGTCAAGTAAATTTGTCGGAAGTTTGTGAAGCCACATTGCTTCGCATACTCACTGTTATATACTCCGTCTTTGGTGCACTCAAGGCCACAGAGTTTTGTTTCCTGCTGTGTCAGGAAACCCTGGAAGACTTCAAGGTAGAACATCAACTAGATGTGCTCTTCCGGTCCACTGTACTTTCTGCTCAATCTGAATCGGCATATTCTGCAAACTCAAGTTCACACTGGAGGCATATCTCTGACCATACCCAACTGTGTCTTAATACATGTTTTGTTGTTTCCTAGTGAGTCTGTCTCGGTTGACTCATCACATTCACTGTATGGCGTGAATCAAGTCTGGTGTTGACTGGATACATCAATGATCCAATCAACTGTGGATTAGTTTCGTCTAAATCATCATCAATCTTCTTCTTTAAATCCATCGGTGGATTTGCATTTTGTCATACTTCTTTAATATTCCCACTGTATTTTCCTTGAATCAGAAAAATTTCATCGGTTCTCTGTCATACTTCTTGTCCCAAGAAGTAGTGTATTGTACTCAGATCCTTTATGAAAATTAGAATGGAATGCTTGTTTGTTTTCAACAAGGAGGCTTTCTGAGTAAGTCATCAGGATCAGGTTCTTGTCACCAACACTGTATAGGTTTTGGATCAACAACACTCTTGCTAAAATCCAAGCTCATCAAGAATCTATCTATCTGATATAGTTTCCAACTTATGAAAGGTTGTACAAATGGAAGTGAATCAGTTCACTGGGTCAAGTGTCTTATCATGGACAACTCCCTCTGTTTATGAGAAACCTTTGGCCATAGATCTCGTTTTGAATTTCTCGACACTTCCATCAGCTGTATGCTTGATCTTATAGAAACACTTGGAAGTTACTATTGACTTCCCTTTCAGGTTCCTGAATAATATCTTATGCATCATTCTTTAAGATGTATCTATATTCTTCTATTATGGCATCTTGTCATACAGGTTCTCTTGTTGCTTCTCTAAGACAAGAAGCCGCAACATCAATGAAGTGGCTTATGACCTAAGGATAGCTCGAAAAATCTCTTTTTTCTTTCTTGGAATGTGCCTTGAGAAGCTTGTATGTTTCTCTGCCTCTAGTGGAGTGAGTTTAGGTAGGCCTTTTAAGCCTTACTACAATATCTCTGAACATATCAACTGGAGCAACTGGAATAATGTCTTTCTCCCTCTGAAACGCTGAAGGGGGAGAAGGTATAGTCTTACTGTCAATCTCCATCTGAGATTCTTTGGATCTTTGAAAGATTATCTCTTCTTCAAGGACAACGTTTCTGCTTATCTCAATCTGTCTTTGACCAGGGATATCGATCTGGAATGTCTTTGAAGATTCACTGTATCCTTTCTTTCTAAAGGATCTAGCTTGGACTTCTTCTCTTTGGATAAAAGTACATTGGGCATCCATATAACTTGAAGTGTTTAATTTTAGGCTTCACTCTGGTGAAGGCTTCTTTTCTGGTGAAGACTCTTGTTCTGAACATATACTGCGTTATGCATGCTTCTTCCCATGAAATCATAGAAGGATTCTGATCATGCATTATTGTATTGATTGTCTCAAGGATGGTTCTATTCTTCCTCTTTCTCAAATAGTTTTGACTCCCTCTAAGTCAATGTGACTCCCTTTGAAGGATAAGCATCTTCCTTTGTTCTTGACCTGTTTGGAACAAGAAACGAGAGGAACCAAAACAAGAATATTTCCTAGAGGAGAATAATGAGTACATCTCTGGAATGAAAACAATATAAGGATTGTTATCACAGCTACAACACCTATTTGTAATGTAGCAAACTTTAGAATTATAAGTTAGAGGAATCACAATTACAACAATCAAACTTGGAGTCTTCACTTCCAGCGTGTTGCTTTTCTTCCAAGTCTCCTTCTCTCAAGATAACAAATGCTTTATTCAACCTGTCTTTTGTACTAGGACAGTATTCTATCTTGACAGAAGGTTCGGTTAGAGAACAAACTCTATGATCTCAACTTTAGTCCATCTAATATCTTGACTTTAATTTTGACCAAAGGTTAGTATGATGGTCATAACTTCAACATGCAACCTAGATCAAATAAATATCATAACAAATAGGTGCATATCAGAATAGTCAAACCTGGGTTGCATTATTCCTTTGAATGTGTTGGATCTTGAGATTCTTTTGGATCTATGGTAAGAGATCCCTTCTCCTGCAAATACCCTTTAAAGCTTAACAATTTAAGCATATGTGAGTACATAACTCTGATAGCTTTTGCAGGTAGTGGCACCATCTGGTATCAACGGTAATATTTACCAACTTTTTAAAAGACTTCAAGGGTGACTGCAACTGGTACAACAAATGATACTTCAACTGATACTACAACTGCAATTGATATTGCCACTGATTCTGAAACTGCAACTGCAACTTAGGGTTTTATGAGGAAACCCTAAGTTTTCAAACTTCTAATTTTGAAATTCTGATCCAGGGGATAGATGTGCTGAGTTGAGGCGAGCAAGTTGGTGTAGTCAGATTTATGAAAATCCAAATTTTACCCCCTCAAATTTGACCAACAAATTTCTAGACTGGTGCTTCTGGTTTTTTGGTACTTCTGGTACTTTGGTCCTTCTGGTTTTCTGGTACTTCTGGTACTTTGTGAAAACTAGGGTTTCGCTTTTCGAGAGATCTACTCACTGAAAAGGTGCGCTAAAGGTGCCAAAGAGTTCCTTGGGTTCGGGCACACCTTTCTAGATCATTTTGAGGCTGAAAATCTTCTTCAATAAAAATCCCTAATTTTCATGTACGACAACAATGACGTTTTTCCTTTTATTTGTGGAGAATGCTTGTGAGACTTGCTTGTGCAATGGGTTCTTTCATGACCCATGATCTGATACCATGTTAGTTTTTCATAGCATTTAGGCTAAATATGAAGTTCATTTCGTTTTAACAATTAACCATAACCATAAATGCTGCAACAACCAAGATCACATGAAGAAACACCATGCACAAGAATGCAAGATATATCCTGGGAAACCCTTCTCAAACAAGGGAGAAAAACCCAGCCAAATCCTTTGCTATACTCTTCAAGATAAAGACCTTTTCACCACCAAGAATATCCTAGCACACAAGAGGGTGCACAAAACCCTAGAAACCCTAGCGCCCAAGAGAGGTGCGCAACTTTGACCAAGAAGTGTGATTGCTGAAATTTCCAAAACTTGCAAGTGAGTGTGTGTCTACAAATGAGAGATTTCCTCTTACTTATATTAGATTTGTCCTATCAACTGAAGTGTCTATTGGCACAATAGGGTCGACTTCACTTAGACATATTAATTGTTTATTATTATAATAATTACTATTACTATTACTATTAATTATCTTTTACAGTTTATCTTTAGACACAATAAGATAGGGCCGACTTGTACCCTTTACACAATAACTAGGGTTACAGGTAGGTATGACTCTTGAAAAAAATATAGCAAATGAACTGATACACCCACTAGTGCTCATCCACTAGTGGCCACATCCATAGGGATGTCATAGACCCGAGTCACTGCATTACATAGATGAACTAGGTCCTCACACGTGCACTTATGCTCAACTATAGTCACGTCTTCTCTACAGATCGACTTTCCCACTGCTACCAACAGGAGGATCATCTGGAGTGTTCACATCAACTCTACTGCTATCCAGAGGAGGCCATCACATCATCTTCGTTCTTATTCTCATGATGATGTGCCCAATGCTTTTCAGGATTTCAGATCGCTCTTACATCGGATAATCATCTGGAGTTCTTCTCTCTCACGTCATGGAGGAGGCCATATACATTCCTAGCTCTTGTCAAAGGCTGGAACCACAAACCCTTTATTAGGGGCTTTCTCTCAGGTTTGTAAGCTGAGAGTAAGACTTCACATAGCATCTATATTCCACATCTCACAGGTTTGTAGGCTGGAGGATGTCTCCTATAGCTGCAATCATTAACAACAGTCACCCTTGATGTTTTTAAAGGGTTGGTAATTATTACCGCTGCTACCAGATGGTGCCACTACCTACAAATACTATCAGAGATATGTAATCACTGTTAACACCAGAATTTGCAACCTATTTCATAGGATTCAAGCATAATTGAGGTTTACCCTCAGGAGCATTATGGTATAAATCATATGGCATTTTGCCTATGATTTTCACAGGAAAAATGAAATGTTTGGGGTCTAAAAAGCTCCAACATCCCCCGCTTCCTTCTGTGTGACTGTCACTCACTCGTCGTGCCATGCAAGTTTGCGCCAAGCATTTTTCTCCACGTCACCCCTGCGCATACGCTATCGACCCACCACCTACTGCGCTTGTATTGGTCACAGAAGAAGATATGCATAACCTCGAGGCGTCAAAATTGACTCGCAGAAGTCGTTGGCACTATCTAAGAACAGTTATGGGTGTCAGGCCTCATCCTGATCCCGATGAAGGAAGTTACTGAGAATGAGAGCGGTGGTTGAAATCTCATCTCAGCACATAAATGGAATTCTAGAAGAGATTGACAAATTTTGTTGGAAGATTGGTTGTTGTCATTGATGTCAACCCTAGTCATGGGTTTTGGACTGCAAGATTGATGAAGGTATTTGGACATGAAAGACAATGTACATGTAGATACAAAACCCATGGATGGATAGTATACATCATGTTGTTTTCGGTGGTATGTGTCACGCCAGGTGGATCCTCATGGTTGAAGAGAAATGAATTTTTGAAGATGACAAAGTGAATTGAAGAAGGAAGTACATGTAGGCCCTGAAGATAATTAAAGAAAATAATTACAAAATAAGAAAGTGTCAGGTCGGCCCTAATGTTAAAAGGAAGTGACATAAATGGTATAAATAAATATCATTATACATTCTTTTGATATACAAGTCGAATTTCAGAGCAAATTAGAAGTAAAGAAGGTCGGATTTCAAAGGAGGATGAAGTCTTTTGTTGATGTGTTCTAAGGTATGTTATTTTCAGGTCATCTTACCATTTTCGCTATAATTTTTTTTTATAAAACGATTCAGATGGTGAAATTAATATGGTATTGAGAAGACATATCAAGGTACTTGTGGTAAATTTTTCAGCTCTTGATTCACTATAATTATTGAGATACACTCTGTGGAAGATAGGGTTTTTGACCAGTCTTGAAGCTAGTCAATAAAAAGGTGTGCCGGGTTAAATAGTCATAACTTCTTCATAGAGAATCCAAATTAAGTGGGACAAATTGAATTGGAAAGAGTACGGACTGTAGTTTCTTGTGTGTGAGTTTCATAATCTGATGTTAAATATTGAGCGCGGGGCATGCTGTACAAGTTTGGTCTCGTGAATAAACCAGAATTGAACAAGGTCTACCATTCTCTCTATAAATTGTTTTTGGGGAGGATTCAAGGAGTGAAACTTGGATAAGTTTCAGAGAATACATTGAGTAATATTATCTACAGGATTAGAGTATTTCAGTAATTGAATAATTGCAGAAGGTGAAAATGTTTCATGAAGCATTATCAGGTTCTATGTGATGGTTGGTTGATGGTGATGATTTAATGTAAAGTTTTATTATCTCTCATATATTCTTGGGTGGAAGGAAGGGGAAAGGATGGAGAGTTAAACCCTCTCTTGATATTGGAGGATTGTATCTTCCTCTTGGAGGTTTATCCCTCCCTTTACATTTGGAAGATGTAGTTACCTTTGGAAGTCATTACTTCCCTTGAACAATAACTATTGATTATTTCTCATATAGTGTGCATGGTGTACTATGGTGTATTGGTGTAACTCTTATACTATTGTTCATTGTTCATTGGATATAATTGAATGGTTTAAGTATAAGTTAAAAAATGTTTTAAATTTTACTTGATACTGATTCACCCCCCTCTCAGTATCAACAATTGGTATCAGAGCCGGTTACCTTCAGTACAGTTTAACTACTGGAAGGAAGTTCCTATGCAGAAATGGAAGACAAAATTCCAAATGGGATTCCACCATTAAATGGAAGCAATTTTGAATACTTGAGTAATAGAATGGAAAGTTACTTGAAATATCTTGGGGCAGATGTTTGGTTCTCAGTTGCTTCAGGATACAATGCTTTGAATAAACCAAAGACTGCAGCTCAGAAGGAAGCCAAAAGGAACAACAAATTGACAATAGATACCATCCTAGATGGATTGACAGATTCAGTGAAATCCAAGGTGGGATCATGTGCATCAACAAAAAAGATTTGGGACAAGCTACAAGACCTTTATGCAAGGGAAGAAGCAGAAGAAGAAGAAGAAGAATAAGTTGAAGCAAATTACAACATCTCAGATTTCAAAGAAGAAAATAGAGGTAAGTTCTTTTGCTTTAATTGTGAAGGAGTAGGACATGTTGAATTTGAATTTCCTCATCCAAGGATTGAAAGAGATGACACTAAAGAAGAAAAGTCCAATGAAGAAGAAGAAAATCATGAAGTATAAATGATTCAACAAGAAGATGAGAATCTTAAAAAATTGAAGCATGCTAAGATTGAAAATAGCAAGCTCAAAGACACGCGTAGAAAACTAAGAAGTGAATTGGGTAGTTATGAAAAGACAGTTGTAAGCTTGAAGAAACAATTAGAAGACTTTGAGAAACTAAGAGAAGAAACCGTTTCCTTGAAAACTCTACTCGAAGAAGCAAGAAGAATAGGAGAAGTAAAGAAGATCCAAATGATAAAGAAAGAAGAAGATTGTGAGAAACTTGAACAAGAAGTTGTCTCATTAAGGAAGAGCTTAAGAAACTCTCAAGTGCCAAAATAATTAACACATCTTGGATGCATGGGTGAAACTTCATCCAAAGAAAATGCAAATACCAACAAGAATATTGAAGAGAGAGCTACATAGACAGTTGATGAGAAGTGGACCAGGATACCAGAAAAAATGAATGATTACAAAAGAGATGAATATCCAAGAAGACCTCCTACCTTCAGGAATCAAAGAAGCTTCAATGAGTATGAAGGAAACTACAAAAGAGTATATCATGAGCCCAGATGAACTACATCACAAAGAAGGTCACTTACTCCAAGGTATCAAAATTTCTTTCTTGATCATTGTTATACTTGCAAAAATTTTGGACATAAGGCAATTGATTGCAAAATCAATGAAATGAACAAATGCATAAGAAACATGACTGGTGTAAATAGAAGATATGGAAATAATCGTGGATTTGTCAACATAAGTTGCAATTCATTTTTCCCATTGATGGACAAAAATATTGTATGCTACAAATGTAATTATCTTGGTCACAAAACACGAGATTGCAGATATATGAATGAAGATGCCCCTATGCCAACCAAAGTATGGAGAAGGAAAGAGTTTCCAAACAATGAAGATTGTCGAATAACATTGACCACTAAAAAATGTAAAGAAGAAGATGAATGATACATAGACAGTGGATGTTCTTCACACTTGACCGGGGATCAAGACAAATTCATAAGCTTGAAGAGAAAGGGTGGCAATGTTGCATTTGGAGATGACTCATCTGCCAAAATATTTGGAGAAGGTGTAGTAGAGCTTGAAAGAAAAAATGTAAAATCAAATAATGCCCTATTGGTTGAATAATTGAAGCATAATCTACTCAGTGTTAGTAAAATGTGTGATCAAGGATACACTCTTACGTTTGACTCCCGAAAATGTAAAATTAGAGAAAATAACTCAGGAAGATTGGTTGCAACTGCAACAAGAAGACCAAACAACATATACATCCTAGACATGAAGAAGAGAGAGANTATTTGGAGAAGGTGTAGTAGAGCTTGAAAGAAAAAATGTAAAAGCAAATAGTGCCCTATTGGTTGAATAATTGAAGCATAATCTACTCAGTGTTAGTAAAATGTGTGATCAAGGATACACTCTTACGTTTGACTCCCGAAAATGTAAAATTAGAGAAAATAACTCAGGAAGATTGGTTGCAACTGCAACAAGAAGACCAAAAAACATATACATCCTAGACATGAAGAAGAGAGAGAATACAGAAGCCACACAAAAAGATTCCAAGGAAGAAAAAGTCCCAAAGACCAAAAATAAGGATTAAGTATTATTGAGTGCCACATGTTCAGTGGGAGCAACCCCAAAGAAGAGAGTTACCTTTTGCCATTAAACTCAGGGAGAGAAAGCCCTACCCTTTGCCATTGATGTCAAAGGGGGAGAGAAATTTGGATCGTGATGATAGGGGGAGCATGAGTGTTGCCATCAATGACAAAGGGGGAGATTGTTGGAAGATTGGTTGTTGTCATTGATGTCAACCCTAGTCATGGGTTTTGGACCGCAAGATTGATGAAGGTATTTGGACATGAAGGAAAATGCACATGAAGATATAAAACCCATGGATGGATAGTATACATCATGATGTTTCCAGTGGTATGTGGCACATCAGGTGGATCCTCATGGTTGAGGAGAAATGAATTTTTGAAGATGACAAAGTGAATTGAAGAAGGAAGTACATGTAGGCCCTGAAGATAATTAAAGAAAATAATTACAAAATAAGAAAGTGTCAGGTCGGCCCTAATGTTAAAAGGAAGTGACATCAATGGTATAAATAAATAACATTATACATTCATTTGATATACAAGTCGAATTTCAGAGGAAATCAGAAGTAAAGAAGGCCGGATTTCAAGTGAGGATGAAGTCTTTTGGTGATGTGTTCTAAGGTATGTTATTTTCAGGTCATCTTACCATTTTCGCTATAACTTTTTTTCTAGAATGATTCAGATGGTGAAATTGATATGGTATTGAGAAGACATATCAAGGTACCTGTGGTAAAATTTTCAGCGTTTGATTCGCTATAATTATGGAGATACACTCTGTGGAAGATAGGGTTTTTGACTAGTCCTGAAGCTAGTCAATAAACAAGTGTGCCGAGTAAAACAATCATAAATTATTCATAGAGAATCCAAATGAAGTGGGACAAATTGAATTGGAAAGAGTACAGAAATTAGTTTCTTATGTGAAAGTTTCAGAATCTGATGTTAAATATTGAGCATGGGGCATGTTGTACAAGTTCGGTCTCCTGAATAAACCATAATTGAACAAGGTCTACCATTCTCTCTATAAATTATTTTTTGGGAGGATTCAAGGAGTGAAACTTGGAGAAGTTTCATAGAATACATTGAGTAATATTATCTATAGGATCAGATTATTTCAATAATTGAATAATTTCAGAAGGTGAAGAAGTCTCATGAAGCATTATCAGGTTCTATGTGATGGTTGGTTGTGTTAATATTATGGTAGCTGCGGGAGGTATTTACCTCTACATGTGAATCTGACGAGAATAGAAGACTCCGGGAAGCAAGAGAAACTCTAATGAATTGGCTAATAACCCTAGAAGCCTTGTCAGATCAAGAAGAAAATTTATATTAGGCTATCATCCTCCAAGAGAAGAAGTCGACCAGAATTAATAATAATATACTGAACAGACACATACCCAGAAGGATAAGTCACCCCCAGCAAATTGGCAGGATTACTATAAATACAGGGCACCAGTTCTCATTTGACAGCATCTCAGAATTGCAGTTCTGCAGTTTGGTGCGCACTGCAGTTGCAGTTGATGCGCAGGTTTGGAGGAGGGTTGCAGGTGCAACTGCAGCAACAACTAGTTTCAGTATTGGCTTGGATATCTCTTGGCTAGGGTTTGGGACTATCTGATTAGATTTTGTGATGCGCTATCCTTGGGGATTGATGCGATGCTCCTTGTTTGGCTATCTAGCCTAGGGTTTGCTTCCAGAGGAATTCTCAGTCAAGGTTAAGGTGCTTGGAGGGAGGCTTCGGCCTGTGGTTGGGTGACGAGGGTATCGTCAATGGTAAAATGAGCACACCATCTTCTATATTCTAACAGGTTATGGGCCCACACCCCTTCAGTCAGCCTAAAATGCTGGAAGGAAACATAACCACTAGATATTGAGCTCATTGAGGAACTGCCGCTAGGGTTACTAGCAGGAGCAGTTTCCAGAAACACTGCGGCTAGGGTTACTAGCAGAAGCAGTTGCAGAAACCATAAACCTCTTGTTGAGGCACCTTAAATGACGAGATTGACCTAATCTCTAGATAGATCAGTGCGCCCTAGCCCAGCGCATCTCTTGGTACACTCTGAAGGCCAAGACGTGAAGTTTGGATTTCTGGTCAAATCTAGGGTTTGACCAAGTCAAGCAAGCCATGATGAACTCTATGAAGTCTGAGAACAAGCTAGAAGGAGCCTCCAACTTCAGAGCATGGAAGACAATGATTGACCTCATCCTTGCTAAGAATAAAGTGTTGGATATTGTGAAAGGAAAGATCGTGAAGCCAGAGTTTAAAGAAGGAGAACAGAAGGAACCGCAGAACATTGCAGCTATGGAGAAGTTCAAAGACGTTGACATCAATGCCATGAGTACCATAGTGGATTCCATAAAAGACCACTTGATACCCTACATCTCCCATCTTGACTCATCGAAGAAGATGTATGATGCCCTAACAAATCTCTTCTCAGTTAGAAACATTGGACAAGTTATGAGTTTGAAAAATGAGCTCCGTGACATGAAGATGAATGATGACAACAACATAACATCCTACTTTGTAAGGATCTCCCAGCTAAGAGATCAACTACAAGCTATTGAAGAGATCACTTCAGAAAAGGAATTGGTGAACATAGTACTAAATGGTCTTCCCAAGACATGGGATGCATTTGCCGCAAGCATGAATACAAGGAAGGAGTACTCGACATTTGAAGAACTTTGGACTTGCTATGCTCAAGAAGAATCAAGGATCAATGCAAAAGAGAAACCCCAAAAGAAGTATGATGATCAAGCCTTCACAGCAAGATTCAACAACTTCAGGAACAAAAGAAAGTTCGGTTCAAGGAAGAAGCTAAATCAAAAGAAAGACATTTCAGAAATACAATGCTTCAACTATCAGAAGTACGGTCACTACAGGAATCAGTGTCCCGAGCTAAAGAAAAGGAAGGAGAAACACGAAGCATCAATTGCCGAAGAAAAGGAACCTGCAAAGAAGACTAAGCAGGATGGAAGAGACTTCTTCTACTAAAAGGTAACAACACTCTTCTTACTCTCTTGTACATATCTTGCTTGCATCGTCTTTGTACATATCCTGTATATCTATCTCTCGGAAGATAATGTGTTCCAAGAAGGATTATACCTATGAAAGAACAAATAAGATGAAAAGAGTTATCATTAGATATTACACATGAAAAAGAATGAATTATATCATGTGAAAGACATTACAAGATAAGACCGAAATCAGAATCAATCTTGAAGAGACTTGGAAAAAGCAAAGACATAAAGAAGTCAACAAGCGAAAGGAAATTGGAGAAAGACTTATGACAACAACTAAGACGGAAGCGTGGACTCTGTTAGACAAGAGAGCCAAATTATATATTGTAGGAGACAATAAGGACGGAGACGGAAGCATGGACTCTATTAGACGGAGGGAGCCGATTATATGCACTCTTACATGAAGCAAAGATTAGGAGGGAGCTAATCCTATGATCCATTGAAGATGACGAAATGTATATATCCATGGTAGCAGCCATGAAAAAGACAGTACGTGTTCAGCTCAACCACAGAAGAAGACCTTTTCAAAGAGAAGCCTTAAAGTATTCCTGGTTGTCCATCTAGATCCGTGAATCGATGATGAAGGTAGGAAGTGGAATATCTAGAACATGGAATCTACAAGAAACTCCATGGACCCAAGAGATAATGAAAAACATGAAGAAGAAAGGGATAATGAAAAACATGAAGAAGAACATGAAGTTTCCAAGAAAGGAAGAAAAACCAGAACGACTAGTCATTGTATCAAGAATCACAAGATTATCAGCCTGATATGAACCCACTAAAAGCAATCAAGCAGAAGAACTAAAAGTCGTGATGAAGAACAATGTACAGAAGACTTATGAATGAAAGCATTGCGAGATCTAGAACCAGAGTTTCTCTCAGATGGAGGGAGGAGACTATGATGATTGATTGTTCCAGTACACTAGACTTATCTCTATATAAGTCATTATATTATCCACAACTCCATAAGTCAGAATTATATATCAGATGAATGCAAAGAATGTTCTCCAGAAGAAATTGAGTAAAAAGCGCATGCAGAGCAATCTCAAGACTTTGAGACATACCAGAAAGATACTCCTGTATGCAGATAAGAAGAAGACAACTTGGTGGAGAACCTCCAGTGCACTGTAGAAGCATGGTAAATATTTCCTATAACATCAAGATGACTATTCAAAAGATCAGATCTCATGATGACAGAAGAAGTGCCACATGGATATGTTCTAGTTCTCCAACTATGATATACTCTACTGTTTAGATCTACATGAACCCTTCACAGTGTTCCAGACTAAAGTACAAACATTACATTATCCATGATGAAGTCCAGAAAGGAGAAAGTGATTCTCCAATACATATCTCCACATATGAGAAGATAAGCATACATTTTGGTAAAGCCCATATTCAAGATGAAAGAAATTGCATAATCAAGCTAGAGCTCGTGGAAATAACTCTATTAACTAGAAGGGAAGACTCTCCAAGCTAGAAGAAGGTACGCAAACATTTATTTTTGTGATTGAAATAACTCTCCAGTTAGGAGGGAGCATTTANTTGTAAAAGTCCAGATTGGACAGATGCTTTCCTATTCAGAAAGTGGATTGAGATTTCTGACGGACAGTGGCTTCCCATTGTAGTTAACATGGGAGACAGACTGATTGCTGATGTATCATAGACAACGACTTCCCATTATGGGGAGTGGTCTAGTACATTCATTCTGCTTGGCAGTCACTCTGTGTAGTGGTCAAGTAGAATGGTCCACCTCACCGGGCAGTCATTCTTTCGAAGTTCACAGTTGTGAGCAGTTTCGAAGAATCGTCCGTTTTGGAGGTTGATGCAGGACAGACATTCCTCGAGGGAAGACTCATTCTTTCCAGGATACACTTTGTTTAGTGTCGGAGGAATGGCCCAGGGTGGGGAATGGTCCGTACAGTTACTCCTCGAGGGAAAACTCATTCTCTCTAGGCTACACTTTGTTTTGTGTCGGAGGAATGGCCCAGGGTGGGGAGTAGTCCAGGCTCAGCAATCAGGGACAGTTATTCCTCGAGGGCAGACTCATTCTCTCCAGGTTACACTTTGTTTAGTGTCAGAAGAATGGCCCAGGGTGGGGAATAGTCCAGAATAGTCATTCCTTAGGGCAGACTCATTCCCTCTAGGT
>JASDQU010585800.1:46827-62675 GCA_032191745.1 Picea mariana | reverse complement strand
ATGAAATTCATGATGAGGACACAAGGAAGGTGAATCAAGAATGGAGAAACTCCAACTTTGGTTTGAAGACCAACCACGTTCCTAAGATTGATATGAGGAAGTTTGATGGAAAGGACCCAATCACATGGATACTTCAGATGGAACAATTCTTTGATCTCCATAATGTGCCACATACACAAAATTTACGAATTGCTTCTTTATATTTAGAACCTAATCAATTTGTATGGTATCGATGGCTTTGTTCTCGCAAATCACTCGTTACTTGGACAATTTTCACGGAATAAATGATAGCACACTATGAGGATACACGGAGCAATACCTTCTTTAGCCAATTGATAAATCTCAAGCAAAAGGGTTCAGTTACTGAGCACATTGAGAACTTCCAAAGATTGAATATAAAGGTAACCAATATTAGGGCTTAACAATTTCCATCTTAGGGATGATGTTGATGATTCTTAAGCCTTCGTGTTGTGATGCTGTTGTTGTTGATGTTGTATCAACCTCGTGCTGTTATTGATGATGATGATGATGATGATGATGTATTAGTGTTATACTAATTGATGTTGATGCAGATGAAGATGATGCCATTCCAATTTCATGCTGTGGATGATGGTATTGTTGAAGAGAAAAACTTCCGATGATTTATAGATGTGCCTGTCAATTTTCAAGACGATGATGATGTTGCTTCCCTCTCTCTCTCCAATGATGTTATATTGTAGAATACCCTTCTTGTTAAGGGGGAGTGTTGAAATATTTCAACTGCAAAGAGTATTCTATTTATTACCGAGTCATTAGATCAATACCCTTTTGAGAATTGATCATGTCGAGCATTGTAATTGACCAAATCCCCTTTTGTGGATTGGTCAAACCCTAATTATATTATGATAATTAAAAATTTGGCCCTTAAGACTAATTAAAGTGGTTTTAACCACTAAGAAGAGAAGTCGCCCCCCAGGCCTAATTAAATTGGTTTTAACCACTAAGAAGAGAAGTCGGCCTTGCCCAGTGAAGATACATCTTTCCAGTGCCTGCAAATTAGTATAAATAAAGGAAGATAGCGCCTCATTTGTTCACTCACTCATTCACTCATCAAGTGCACAAGTTCGGAGAGCTGCAGTTGGGAGAAGAAGGAAGAGAGAGACACATTTCTCAATGTTGGACATTCTCTAGTGTTTTGGTTTATTGTCTTGGCATTGTATTGGCTATCTATATTAAGGAAGTTTTGCTGGGTTTTCTCCCCCATGAGGGTTTCCCAGGATAAATGTTGTGTATCTTGTGATTGTGTTTCTCTTAGTGATCTTACCTATGCTATGGTTATCTAGTAAGTTGAAAAGAAACCTAATAATAGCTCAAATCTTAACAACCTATACTATTTTTCTATTCTTGTGAACCCTGTTAAGCATGGTTATTACAACAATTTCTTCTTATTGGATTAGGGTTTGTTAAAGAAATCACTGTAGATATTCAACATGGTATTAGAGCCAGTGTGACTTTTTCTTCTTTATCCAACACTACTGTAATGTTGGTTTTTCAAATCCGAAATCATGTTGTCACATATATGAAATTATAGTCTTCAACAACTTATTTTTCGGACAACCACCATTTTTAAATATTTTTATCGTTATATTTTCTAGCAAGCTTCGATATAATTTTTTGGTTTTTTGGAAATATTAGGGAATGTTTTGCAATTTTGTGCCGCCTTTTAGGGTACCACACTCCTTATTTTTAGTCAAAACCAACATCAGATTTTTTTAGGGTAGCGTTGGTAATATGTGGTTTGTGGATGGAAAACGATTTGAACTTAGAGCGACTCTTCACACTCTCTAAATATGACCGAATCTTCTTTCCATATATGACATAAGTTCACACAAACAAAAATGAAGAGTTTTGGCCAGATCAATGGGTTATCAAGGACATAAATGATGATTTTAAGGTGATTGTTGATCTAGGTGGATATTGATGGCCACCCACCTCTTCCACTGACTCAACATGGTTCTCCATCTTGACAATTTGTTATGATTTTTATGATTTTCTGGGTCCTAAACTTCCTAGGCCATTTTGAGGCCCTAAATGATGTTTTTTGGAAAATTCACAAGCATGGGATCACTTGAGGCCACGACACAACATTGTAGTCTTTAGTTAAATCTTTCCAATGAGCTACTATTTGCACCAAACATAGATTGTATGCAAAAGTTGTGCCCTTGAGAAATTGATGTGGAAAATAACTAACTTTGGCCTAAAAACACCTTTTGGCGCTTCACATCCTAAGGTTAGGGTTTTGGACCTTTATGGTTCTTACTTTAATTTTAAAGGCCATTCCTTTGACCTATTCTATTATCTTTTGAAAATGAGAGTAACTGACATCTCTCTCTTCATAGATGAGCTACCACTACTCTAGCCAATTTGTATTCTACAATATTTTTCTATTTTATCCATTAATAGAAGTTGGGTTTTCACTGTATTACTATGCTCTCTTATATATTCTTGTATGTGTTTCATTTTGTTCCATATACAATCTATACCAGTAGTATCAAATAAATCTTCTCCTTACTATTTCTCGGTGCATGTACCTCACAAGGTAAGGGTATAAAGAGTTTGGTCTCAAGCTAGTTTCATTAGGAGATGATCGCTCTCATCAGCCCAAGCGTCATCCCATGGTGGGCGAAAAGAGAGATGATGGATGTGACACCCAATTTCCCCTAGTTTGTAAATATAACTTTAAATGGCCAAAAGACTATGGAAAATTTTATATGTGTGAATATTGATTTGATGGAATTTTGTTTGAAAGGTAAACGAATGTGAACTTAATTATTTAATAAGAAAATGGACAAGTTTTGCATGACTAATGGAAGGGGGGCTGTACTTAGAAATACCACGAATGCTATACGAAGAGAGGGTGAAGGGGAGCAGGAATGGTTTCATTAACCTTCACCCAAACCAATGCTTACTGTATTTAATTGCTTAGGACCAAAACCGTCATTTGACTCAGAAATGAATTACAGTTAGGCTAGTGGGTGGGAAGACCTCCTCAAGAGTTAATGAGAGATGGGTTTTGTAAGCACTCATCCGTAAGGCTTCCAGGCTTGACCACTGACTGGGAATTCGGGCCACATGAGATCCTGCTAAAAGAGGTGAGAAGGGAAGGTGTGGTAGGGGGGGGGGAGGAGCGCAGAGACAAGATGTGAATCTCGAGGATTCAAGGAAGAATGGAAAAACTAAGCGTTCTAGACACAGGAAATGGCAGAGAAGGTTATGATAGAAGATGATAAATGAGGCTAGTCCTCCTTGATTTGTATCGTGTAAACCATTTCCAAGATCCTGCGGGTAGAGGAGAGTAACCTCTATCCCTATTGTGGATGAGAAAGAATAAAAGGTTGTGTTACATAGTATCGTGGTCTAGCTTGGGGGTGGCTAGTGGTAAATTCATTTGGAGTGACTGAGCCTAAGGTTGGGTGTAAATGGGCACCCCTTCTAGTAGTCACTTCACATTGTCTGATTCTGATAAGTCTTTTCTCGACTTTAATTGTTGAGTTAGAGTGATGGATGATTTCTTGGTTTTTTCACATCTATATATTTATATGCATGTATGAACATCCCTATGTGAAATGTCTATGTTATGCGTATGCTTCCATATCCTTGGTAACTTACACTTCCCACTGATAAACTGTATGCCCAACTTCACTCCAGAGGGATTCCCGGACATAAGTTGTAAAATGGTAGAGATAGGAAATATCGTGTAGACTTGAAACCACCCATTTGAAGAGAATACTTTCCTTTGACCCCCTTTTCGTGTGAATTTCTAGACCCAAATCCCTAACCCGTTCGAGGTGACAACTTAGGAAAATAGTGATAGGAAAATATTGAAAGGGAAAGATTTTCCTTGTCCAAAGGAACAGAAGGACGAGATCCGTCCAGAAGGATCCAAGGGCTGTCATGGTCATTGGCTATGGGAAAGAGAGTGGGAGTTAACCTGTCTAGCCCCTCGGATCTACGAGTTATGAGTTCGTGTATAGGGAATATTATGGGTTGCTGCAACCAAAACCTCCGAAACTCGAAGTCGTGAAGTAATGTGGACTGTTGATCTATGGATTCTTCAGGACCCACCTCAACCGTTGTATCTGTGAGTTCAAAGTTAGCGTCGTTCATCGGATCTATGTGCGGAGGAACATAGCCGTGATATCCAGAGTAAAGTGCACAAGGTCTAACCCTTTGAAAGTGCACAGGAGAGTGGACTTTTGCGAAGTCCCGAAGTTTCAAAGTTAATTGGAACTGTCCATCGTCAGAGGACAGGTGGCAACAGATCCGTGAGTTTGAGGATTCAGACCTTGGAATATTTGCAAGGAGCAGAGGCGAATACCCGAGGAGATGGGAGCCACAACAATCCTATCCATCCATCGAGAAGGGACACGTGGCGAGAGATCAACATTTTGTTGACTCACAACTCAGGAAGTTAGAGATAGGAGTCGTGAGAAATCGTGAAGTCCGAGTTCACGATTTGATCTCAACTGTCGATCAAAGGGAGGGCGTGGACCGTTGATTGTCCAAGGAGATATCGGGGATCAGGAGAAGGGAGGTGAGTGGCCCTCCAACTTCACAAAACACGAAATCCAGATTTGCGAAGAGTGTATCTAAGTCGTTGGGTTGCGGGAGATTGTGGACCGTTGATCTGACATTGGGAGTTCAGATTTTGGGATTCCGAGGAAAGGAGACAGACTAGTTTCCACCTTTGTGATACGTGAAGTACCAAAATGCTTGAGGGTTGGGCCTAGAGTCATAACGAGGGGTCACATAGATGGAGGTCAAGGAATGGAGCTAGCGCTGGGCTAGGATCTTAGTTCGAGAGTTCGAGAGTTGGGTGAGTCAAGGTTGGCTCGCATTTGAATACCTGATGAAATAATTCATGAAGCGCCTATTTGTTAGGCTTGTGGTCACGAGTAGTGGTCATGTGGAGGAGGCTTGTGCTTGGTTCTTATTCGTGCAGGAGAACAAAAAAAAAACCAAAAATTTAGAGGCTTTACACTATAGAATCTCCTTTAAGGGTGGGTGTGTTACAATGGAGCAGGAGATCATATCAAGATGTTTCTCGAGAAATACCTTGCGCGATAGAGGAGCAAGATGATGGACAACTTCTCCCAAATCCTTCAACAATTATCGACAATGAATGAGGCGCCTTCAACAAGTATCCATTTCAAAGGTGTGACACCCTTAAAGTACAGGTTAACTTTGATGTCCCTTTATTTGAAGGCCAAATAGATGCAGATGATTTGTGTAGTTCCTCCACTACTAAACCCATCAAATTTTTTCTAATACCATTAATATTAAATGCAATGCAACATGCTTAAACACTTATCCATTTATCAACACTTTCAAATCATGAATGCAACTAAATTAACATTCTCATAACAACATATAAATTACTAAAATCTTAGAGTTTATGCACAATAGTAAAACCCATTACTAAAAATAGAGAACATATATCAAAGACTTGTTTTTTAACAACAAAAGTGCAATCAACTATAGGGGAAAAATGTTCCTCCCAACCTTATATTTGTTGCTCCAAATATCAGTAGAAAATCAGGCCCAAGACGGGGATAAAAATCCACAAAATAGGGTGTCTCTCATAGTCCAATACATTCCCACAACAAACTAGTTTTCCTGCAGCTATCCCAATCCACTAGCTCTCTTCCCCTCAACCTGCACAACGCAAGGAATGGGATCTCCCTTCACTTCATAGAGTCCCTCAGGCCTTCCCACTTCTCTCTAGGGCTCCAACATAGGTTGGATAGGAATATCTATTGTTGGGGAATCCAGGGATGCTAGTTTCCATAAGAAAAAACTAACAACAACTAACTTCTTCTAGGGAAAAGTATCATTCATAAATTTCACTCTACAGGCCTAACAACCCGCTTCTTCATGCATTTTCAGCTCCAAAAAATTCTCCCACAACACCTACTATGGTTTTATTCAATATCCAATGCTCTCCACTCACTTTTTTCTCTAAAAAATACATGTAAAAATTGCCCACAATGGCCATTCAAATTTCCTTTTTACCCATGCATTTGATTCTCACATTTTCCAAGGTTGTTTGTACTCAGCCCCCATGTTATCATAATTATGGGATGCGACTTTTTACACCAACCCTCTTACATGTGTTTAATGATTGATCATTTATACACTCAAAATAAAATTATAAGGTTTACTCAAAACAATAATTTTAGGAAAGTGGGTTGGAATTAATACCCATGAATAAACCCCCCCCCACTTGGGTCCCTATATTAGACATTTCCCTCTCTTGTGGAAATTTTCCCCCCCATTACTCCATTCGTGTCCATTTGTCGGCGTCATATTTATTTTATTACTACAATATACAATGTTTACATATTACATATTCTTAAATATTCGGGCCTGCGACCATACATCGTATTTAATCACACATGACTAAAACAAGGATTAAAAATGGGAATGTTACATTCCACTCCCCTTAAAAATTTCACTATCCTCATTGTACAACACCATACCAACATATACATAATTTTACATCATAATACTCGATACTTTTGCAAGTTCACAACTCCTAGAGAAATTCCAATAAAAAATCTCGCGTTCCCCGCAATCTGCACAACCCAAGGAAGTGTACTTCCTTCTCAACACCCTGGTCCCTCAGGATGTATGAATTCTATTACAAGGATCCAACACAGATCAGATAGGAAGTCTTCGAGATGTGGCTCCAAGAATTGTAGCTGCCCAAAATGGAGTCTTGCACACTTATATACAAATGTACATTCAATTTTCTTCAAAATTTGCAAATAATTGTGGGTTCTCTGCCTACATGGTCTCCTCGTTCTCCCACGTGGAATTTTTAGTATCATAATAGGTCCATTGAACCTTTACCAATCCTATGGATTTGTTCCTGAACACTTTGAATTTTCAATCCAGGATGCACAATGGCTCCACCTGAAACTCCCCTTCATACTCCACCTGGATCATAGTCCAATCAATCACGTGGTTAATATTATACAGATATTTCATCAATAAAGACACATGAAACACATTATGAGTCCTCATGGATGCAGACAATGCAAGCATGTATGCAACTGGGCCTATTTTCTCTAGAATTTCAAATGGCCCACAGTTTCTTGCTTCCAACTTTGGACAACTTCTCAACCTTAGAGAGCTTCTCTTAGCCTTTAATTTTAAAAACACATGCTTTTACACTTTGAATTCCCCGTATGTCTTTTTTTTATCCACATAACTCTTTTTCCTGTCTCGTGCAACCTTTAAATTATGCCTGATCTTTACCATTTTCTTTTCCATTTTTCTTAACAATTTTGGCCCAATAACTACTCTATCTATTGGGTTGTCTCGACTCACTAACCTGTGAATTTTATGCCATACAAGGTTTCAAATGGAATCATCTTTAATGATGCATGATATCCATTATTTTAATCAAATTCAACTAGATGAAGGTAATCTTCCCACTTGGAAGGATTGTCCAATACATACATCCTCAACATGTCTTCAACCCTCTCTGTTTTCCCATCTGACTCTGGATGATATGCTGTACTGAAATTCAAATTAGTCCCAAATCCCTTAAGCAACCCTGTCAAAAAGTTGGAAGTGAACTTGGGATCTATGTATGACATTATTTTCTTAGGAAAACCATGTATCCTAGCAATTTCATTCATATAAATTTCCACAATATTGGCTACCTGGTGATTTGTTTTCATTGATATAAAATGTGCACCCTTTGTAAGTTTTTCCACCACTACCATGATGGAATCATGCTGCCATGATATTCTTGGCAACTTGGTGATAAGATCTATTGTAACTGCCTCCCATTTCCATTTAGGAATGAGAAATGGCTGTAACAATCCTACTGGATGCGTATGGTCAATATTCACTTTGTGACATTCCATGCACTTGTCTATGTAATCATCCACATCTTTATTTATTCCCGACCAAAAATATTGGCTTCTTACTAGTGCAATTGTCTTTCAGTATCCAGGATGACCAACATATGGTACATTGTGCATCTCCTTCAACACTAAATTTCTCAAATCCTAAGTGTTAGGAACATAAAATTTGTCTCTGAACAAGAGGATTCCATCCTCTTCCAACCTATAGTATTTAAATGTAAGGTATACATTTTCCTACCGCAACCCTTCTGTAACTTGTGCATAATGTTGATATGATTCTAAAGCTTGTTATAGAAAGAATTGACTAACCCTATGCAATCTTGCACAGAGGGCCTTATTCCATTTCCCTATGCATAATTATCTTCCATGTTGATAAAATCCAGAGACAAAAATACAAAAATTTCCACTTGTACGCATATTGCACACTATACAACATGTGTATACGTAGGCTGCTCTACTACAACCCGTGCACATTGGGATTTGTGCCAGAAAATGAAAATTAAATGTTGGGTTTCCATGTCACGACAAAAGATCTTTGATCCTTGGCCTTCCATATACTGGAAAATTTCCAACTTAGCCCTTCAGTTCCATTTTGAAGTCTATAAATGGGCCAATTCCAAGCCATGGAAAAAGAGAAATAATTCAACTTTGAGAGAAAAGTTACTCTGGAGAAATTATTTACTTCATATTGAGTATGCATACCTTTGTCCTTTAAGTCTGAGCACAGTGTTCATCCCCCAAGATCTTCCATTATTGATTGAGAACCTCATTGTTTCTCTCTTATGATCTTGCCTTTGGTGGAGGATTGAAGTGGTGGAGGCCCAACTGGAAGGAACTTAGTTTCTCGGTTCCGAACCCTACCGACACAGAAGTCTGTAATATTTTCACTTCTGCTGATCATTTATTAATATAAATACTCTTTTCCCATCCAAGTGATATCTTGAAAATATATTGAGTTATTATCCATGGGCGTATTTGTTATGTGTATTGATGGATTATGATATCTAATTTGATAACCTTTTATATTATCACCACATGCTTGCTTTGCTTGTTTGTTGAGAACTTGTTGTAGGTATATATATTTGAGTCAAAGTGATCAACGATGGACATCATCGAACATCTGGACAAGGTAGGCCTCTTTCTTATCTCGCTTGCATATTGGTTTATATAACATTTTTCTGGGATAGAGTTGATTTCTGAAGTCATATCTGTCTGTTGTGGTTTACCCTAGCCATAGAGAGATTTTCCTCGTAACAAAGCTTTCAAAATTCTTCTTTTAAAATATGAACAATACATGATGATGGATACAACATGAATTTCATGCACCTTCCTACTGAGTGCATCAACCACTTTATTCTCTTTTCCCTTGATGTGCTTGATGTTGAAGTCATATTTACTGATAAATTCTAGTCATCAAGTTTGTCTGATATTCAATGTTGGCTTCTCAAACAACTGTTTCATACCACTATTCTTTGTTTTCATCTCGAACCTTCTACCCATGATATAATGCCTTCACGTTTTTAAGGCATGAACTATGGATGCCAACTCTAATTCATGGGTAGTATGAAATATGGATGCCAACTCTAAGTCATGGGTAGTATAAATGATGATGATCCTAGAACTGTCAGGGAGGCAGTGGATTCAGAGGATGGAAATCTCTGGAAAAAGGCCATGGACGAAGAAATGGCAGCCTTGGATAAGAATGAGGCTTGGGATATAGTGGAGTTTCCAACTGGAAGAAATCCCATTGGCAGCAAATGGGTATTTAAAAAGAAGCTGAATTCATAAAGAAAAGTGGAGAAATACAAAGCTCAGTTAGTAGCAAAGGGTTATTCCCAGATTGAGGGAATTGATTTTCGTGAGATTTTTTCTCCTGTTTCCAAGTTAACCTATATAATATTTATGTTATTTGTTGTTGATGCATTTGATTTTGAAGTAGAACAAATGGATGTGAAGACAACATTCCTACATGGGGATCTAGATGAATAAATCTATATGAAGCAACCGAAAGGATTTGCTATGGAGAGAAAGAAGGAGCTGGTATGCAAGCTGAAAAAGTCTCGGTATGGTTTAAAACAATGAACAAGGATGTGGTATAAAAAATTTGATACTTATATGCTGGGACTTGGCTTCAAAAGAAGCATAAGAGGATCACTATGTGTATTTTAAATTAATTGGTGATCATTTTATTTATTGGGTCTTGTATGTGGATGACATGTTGCTGATAGGAAACAATAAGGAGATTATCCAGGATGTGAAAACTCAGTTTTCCTCCAAATTTGACATGAAGGATATCGATGTTTCAAATTTCATTTTGGGAATGGAAATTAAAAGAGATCGAAAAAAGAGGAAACTATGGTTAAATTAGAGAAAATATGTCGAGACAATATTGCAGAGGTTTAATATGTAGGAATGTAAACCGGTCAAGGTTCCTATTCCTATTGGTGTAAATTTATCTGCGGATCAGTGTCCCAAGACACAAGAAGAGGAGGAGGACATGTCTCGTGTTCCATAAGTGAGTGTAGTTGGCAGTTTGATGTATGCAATGGTCTATACTATACCGAATATTGCACATGCAATGGGAGTTTTGAGCAGGTATATGTCAAAACCAGGGAAGGATCATTGGACAACAGTAAAAAGGGTTTTCAAGTATTTGCGTGGCACTGCTAGCTATGGATTGTGCTATGAAGGAAGACTGGGATTGGATAGAGTGGTGGATATACATGGCTTTGTGGATGCAGACTGGGCTGGAGATATGGATCGTAGGAGATCTACAAGTGGTTATGTGTTTAACCTATTTGGAGGAGAAATAAGTTGGATGAGAAAAAGATAGGCTGTAGTGGCACTTTCAACTACAGAATCTGAATATATGGAAACCACTCATGAAAGTAAGGAAGCAACATGGTTACAAAGATTTTGTTTAGGTATTGGGTTGGTACAACAAGTTGTAAGGATAGAGTGTGATAGTCAGAGTGCAATTTTTATGGTGAAGAACCCGACTTATCATTCAAAGACAAAGAATATTGATATTCAATATCACTTTGTGAGAGACATGATTGAATAAAAGAAAGTATCGCTGATGAAGGTGGGCACTTTGAAGAATGTTGTAGACTCTTTATCAAAATATATGAGCACTATGAAGTTCTCTTGGTGTAGAGGATCCATGGGCATTGATGCCCTGGATTGTTGACTATGTAACCCTGTAACCCCCTGTATGCAAAGAAAACAACAAGTGGGAGAATGTTGGGTATGTGTTATATTATTTTCACGAGGATTCAGGAAACATGTCACATATTTAGGTGGTTTTTTGACACATGGTTTTTTTTCGATGGTTTTCTATTTCTGGTTAATGAATTAGGGTTTTTGACTAATCTAGGTCATTAGGTTAGGTTTTTGAATGCTGCTGGCTCCTATATGTATATTGTATTGTAAACAATGTATCACGATGAATGAATATAAAATATGTTGGTTTTCATGGTTTGGGTTTCTAGGGGAAAAATATCTGTGTAATGTTTGTATTTGCCATTGTATCTTTTCTGTTCTTTTACTGAAAATATTTTTGCAATAAATATTTTACAAGGTTAAAATCTACAACAACCAGTAGAACACATCCACCAAAATAGAATACATATACTTTCCAGAGACATTCAATCTCCATAGAAATCATATCATATGATATCAACCTGCATAAAACAATATCATGATATAAACCGAGTCATCTGGGCCATTCTTCCACTCACATATGTGAGATCTGGAAGAGCATCTACCCTCAGAATGTAAAACACTTGCCACAGTCTATCTAGACTATTCTTCTCAAGCATAGAAGAATAAATGTCCCTGATTTTTTAGCCTAGACCATTCACCTAACTGGGCCATTCCTCCGGCACTAATCATAGTGCAACCTGGAGAGAATGAGTCTTCCCTAGGAAATGCCTATCCMTGATTGCTGAACGTGGAACATTCACCTAACTGGGCCATTCCTCTAACACTAATCATAATGMAACCTGGATAGAATGAGTCTTCCCTGGGTAATGACTATCCAGACCATTTCCTAATGGAAATGACTTTCCTTCACCAACCTCCAAAACAGACCATTCTTTGAAACTGCTCACAACCGTGAGCTTTGAAAGAATGACTTCTTGGCAAGGCAGGCCATTCTACTTGACCACTAMTCAGAGTGAATGCCAAGAAGAATGACTATCCTAGACCATTCCCCCACACTTTCCACAAGGAGAATCACTGTCTATGAGACATCAACAATCTATTAGACCATTTTCATTACGAAAAAGACTGTCCAATCTAGACCATTTTCTAAATTGAAAAATGCCCGTCCATCAGAAATCTCAAACCACTTTCTGAACTAGAAAGGAACTGCTCATCCTGGACCATTTTTCAAACTGAAAAATGACTGTCCATAAATCAATAACATATCAGTTCTCCCTCCCAACCTGGGAGTAATCTCTTCCTTTTTCATTAAGGAAGTTTCCTCCACGAGCCCATCTTATTTCTTAAGTACGAAAACTTTTCATCTTGGACAGAGGCTTTATCAAAATATCTGCTATCTACTCATCGGTGGAGATATACTAGACAACCACTTCTCTCTTTTGGATTTTATCACATAGGATATAATGCTTGATCTCAATGTACTTCGGTCTATCATGGAACACTGGTTTTCTTTGAAGGCTTTCACATATCTCTGATCATTATAATATATCATGGTTGGATTTAGTACTTCTGTTTCCTGCTAGCTCATGTCATTGTGGAAAATCTCAAACTGAAACATATCCAAGTAGCACTTCTTCTTTCATCATGAGAGTTTGTCATGGATTAGTAATCCATCATCCTAGACTTCTGAGTAACTATTCTGATACACTATCTCTGTCATAGAATTTTTTCACCACGCTTCTGCTGTGCATGAGAGGCTCTGCACCAATTTGTTTGAAACCATACAAGGTCTTCTTCCATCTACATACAAGGGTCTCTTTCTGGTATACCTCAAAACCTTGAGGTTTCTCTACATACATTTCTTCTTCAATTAATCTGTTGAGAAGAACAATCTTTACATTCATCTGATGTAAACTCCAACCCCTGGATATTGCAGAAAATATAATGGCTCATGTACTAAGAGGTATGTTTAGTTACTGGAAAAATATATCATCATAGTCTTCTCCTTCTGGGAGAACCACTAGTTCTAAATCTCGCAATGCTTCCATTCATAAGTCTTTCATACATTCTTCTTCATAACGACTTCCATTTCTTCTGCTTGATTACTTATAGTCGGTTCAAACCAAGCAAGTAGTCTTATTATTATTGGTACAATAATTGGTTGTTCTATCTTTTCTTGGAATCTTCATGTTCATCCTTATGTCTCTCTTTAGCTCTTGGGTCCATGGGTTCTTCTATATACCATGAAGATTCCAACTTCTTCCTTTCATCATAGAATCATGGATGTAGATGGACAACCAATGATACTTTAAGGCTTCTTTTCGAAGAAGACTTCTTCTAGATTCAAAATGAACACATATTATTTGTCATGGATGCTACTTTCAATTGGAACATGGACATATACTTCATAATCCTCAATAGATCATATCATTTAGGATTAGCTCCCTCCTAATCCTTTCTTCATGTATGAATGCATGCTCTTCTTTTTGGAATCCTGTAATCAACTCCCTCCATCTAAGATAATCCACACTTCTGTCTGCATCCTTATTACTTTCTGCAAAGTGTCACAAGTATTTTTCTAATTTCCTCTTGATTGCTGACTTATTTCTATTTTGAATTCTTCTGGGTCTCTTCAAGTTTGATTCTGATTTCATCTTATCTAGAAGTTGTTACTTATATAACAACTTCCACTTGAATTGTTACCAAGTATTGTCAACACACTTCATCTTTTTAGTTATATTACTTGACTAGTAATCATTGTAATAGTAATCCTTATCTTGTTATTCTTCCATAAGTGTTGTTTCAATGACCATCTTTTCTTCTAAGAAATAGATATATAGGAACTATGTATGGTATGTACAAACACTATGTTACAAAAGAATATTGTTACCTTGACTAGAAGAAGAAATCTGCTTCATCAAGTTTGACTTTCTTTGAGGGTTCCTTTTCTTTGGCAACTATTGCTTCGTGTGTTTCCTTCCTTTTCTTTAACTCAGGACAATGATTCTTGTAGTGACCATATTTTCGACAGTTGAAGCATTGCATTTTTGACATATCCTTCTCTTGATTTGGTTTCTTCCTTGAGTCAAACTTCTTCTTATTCTTGAATTTCTTGAATTTTGTTGTGTAGGCTTGATCATCATCTTTCCTTTGGAATTTCTCTTTTGTCCTAATCCTTGATTCTTCTTGTGCACAACAAGTCCAAAGTTATTCAAATGTGTGATACTCCTTTCTTGTGTTCATGCTTGCAGAAAATGCATCCCATGTCTTGGGAAGGCCATTGAGTACTATATTTACCAGTTCCTTCTCTGAAATGATTTCTTCAATAACTTGTAGTTGATCTCTTAAATGAGATATTCTCACAAAGTATGATGTAATGCTTTCATCATCATTCATTTGCATGTCACAAAGATCATTATTCAGACTCATTACTTGTCCAATGTTTCTGACCGAGAAGAGATTAGTTAGGGCATTGTACATCTTCTTAGATGAGTCAAGATGAGAGATGTAGGGTATCAAGTGGTATTTTATAGAGTCCACTATGATACCCATGGGATTGATGTCATTGTCCTTGAACTTCTCCATAATTGCAACGTTCTGAGGTTCCTTCTCTTTTCCTTCTTCAAACTGTGGTTCCACGATCTTTCCTTTCACGATATCCAACACTTTATTCTTGGCAAGGATGGGGTCGATCCTTGTCTTCCATGCTCTGAAGTTATAAGCCCCTTCTAACTTGTTTTCTAACTTCATAGAGTAAKCCATGACTGCTTTGACTTTGACCAAAAATCAAACTTGATGTCTTAGCTTGCTGAGAGTACCAGRAGGTGCGCTAGGCTAGGGTGCACTAGGCTATCCAAAAATTAGGTCAATATCTTCACTTAAGGTTCCTCAACAAGAGGGTTAGGGTTTCRTTGCTGMAACAAAAAATGACAGCAACTACAACTGTAATTGAGAAAAATMCTCCCTATCTATCTTCCAACGATTAGACTGTCTGAAGATAGTGTGGGCCCATAACATGTTATAAATAATAGGTGTGCTCATTTAACCATAGAAAACATAGCAATATTGTCATCCAACCATAGGTCGAAGCCACTCCCGAGCACCTTAACATYGACAAAGAATGATTCGAGAAGAAAAACCTAGGCCTAATAGCCAATCAAGGTAGCGTATCACTCTCCAGAGTTATCATACAAAGCAGAAAGTCCAAACCATAAACAAGAGATAGTCCAAGCCTAAAACCAAAAACACTAGTTGCAGTTGCAACTACTCTCTAGACTTGCGCACTTCCTGAATTTCTGCAGTTGCAAGCTGAGATGTGTCAAATGAGCTTTGGCGTCCTGTATTTATACTACTCCTCCTTATCTGTTTGGACTGATTTCTCATTCTGGAGGCTAAAAACTCAATATTAAATATTTATTTTAGCCGATTTATCTTCTAGGGTTATGTCATTGCTTTAGGGTTTCTTCTTGCTTCCCATAATATTATATTCTTTTTAGGGTTACACGTGGAGGTTAATACCTCCCGCAAATACCATAATATCAACATGGAATACCTTACATCATCCTCAAATTTCCTTCCTTGTTAAGGCATGTGAAATCCTTGTTGCAATAATCTAGGACAACATGATGCTTGTCCAACTAGTCCATACCAATTAAGTAATCATATGACCCAAGTGGTATGATGTTTAATTCCATGTTAGTGATAACTCCATTCAATCTTGCTGAGCTATCCTTGAAAATTTCATTTATTTTCCTCTTGGTTCTAATG
>JASDQU010585800.1:32759-45812 GCA_032191745.1 Picea mariana | reverse complement strand
ATAGATGCAGAAGCCCTAGAAAAATGGTTAACTCTGCTAGAAGGTTATTTCTCTGTTCACAATTTTTCTAACAAAGAAAAGATAACCTTCGCACTCCTTAAATATCTCCCTCATGTCAAACATTGGTGGGAAACTTACTGGGAGAAAAGTTCCACAGAGGAGTCTGGAATATATGGGGCTGATCCCACTTGGGAATTTTTCATGGATGTGGTAAAGGAACAGTATTACCCTATTGGCAACTATGAGGACTAGTACATGAGATGGACCACACTACAACAAGAGAGGGGCCAAGCAGTTCCGGATTTCACCAATACCTTCCATACCTTGCGCACCAATATGGGTATCAAAGACTCCGAGCGACATTTGGTTCTGAAATACCGTGGGGCTCTACACAGATACATCCAGACTAAAATGGATTTTCTGAACATCTCATCACTCGGTGCTGCTTATCGATATACTGTTAAAATCGAGCAGAAATTAAGAACCAGAACAAAAGGGAGTTTGGGTCTGCAAATCCGCAACAACCAAAGTATGAAAAACAAGGCCCTAACAAATAGTCTCCTGAAAACCAGTCCAAGACACAGGAAAATAAGGGCCACAAGAAGACAAAGAAGGACACCAGAAAATGGTACGAGTTCCACAAAATCCCCTGACACAACACCGATGAATGTTGCTCAAAACAGTCACTGGTGGCCAATATCAAAGACAAAGAGCTGAACTATGATTCACAATCTGATTATGAAAATAATGGTAAAGGATTGATCATTGACGTGGACCCCACTGCTATTGTCGCGACTGCAACAATTCAACCAGAAGAACCAATTGATCCTGAAGAGGGGGATCACCCTTTTCATTCACAGATGTGGGTGAAGGGGACCCCGTTGCATTTTATTGTTGATAGCGGAAGCTAGAAGAACCTCATCTCAAAAAATGTCGTCAAACAGTTGGGATTGTCGAAAACACCACACCCGCAGCCATACAACATTGGGTGGCTTTGCCAAGGACGAGATCTCTGTGTTAGCCAACAATGTCAATTTTCATACGACATCCAACCCTTCAAGGATGAGGTATTATGTGATGTAGCCCCACTGGATGTTTGTGATGTTCTCTTGGGCCAACCATATATGTGGAAGTGCCATGCTGTTTATGAGTCTCAACCCCGCAGTGTCAGTGTTTCTCTAGGGGGTCATCTCTACAGAATACCAGAGGTAGTTCCAACTACTATTCCACCTAAAAAGTGCCGCAAGGTAGTATCTCATACTGCAAAATTTAGCTTCTTCACAATCTGTTCAAAAGGAGAACATAAAGACATTGCAACGAATATAGCCTCACCCCAAACACCTTCTATCAAACAGAAGCAATTCGACAAGGTTGTAGAAAAGTGCAAAGATTCCTTCTGCACATTGTCCTCTCATGTAGCCTGACTTGTTGAACTGCCTCAACCTCAACAGGTTCTTGACAGACTTCCACAAACTAAGCAGCGCGATGTCTCTAGCAAGGCAAGCAGCTCACCATGATGCAGAGTCAGCAAATGCTTTTGCCTCTCCCCCGGGAACTCAATGGAATGGAGACCATTGCTTCCTAAGGAGGGAGGATTGATCCAGGTGGATATCGATGGCCACCCACATTTTCCAACTGGCTCAAAACTGTTCTCTGACAATTTTTGGCAATTTACTATTTTTAGCAGGTTTTAACTTTCGTGGCCATTTTGAGGGTCCAAATGAAGGTTTTTTGATATCGAGGTTCTCAATGATAGATGAAGGCATAATTGAGCCCCTAAAATGAATCTCCTTGACGATACCTTTCCAATGAGCTACGCCTAAAACAGAGATTGTATGCAAAAGTTACGACCCAAGGAAGTTGATGTACTAACTTACCCAAACGGGGCCCACATGAATTTTGGCGCTTCATCTCCTAGGGTTAGGTTTTTTGATGTCTAGGGTTTTTGGCATCCCTGTTTATTGTAAAAAGGCCTTCAGAGCCTAATTGTAATCATCTTCTTGCGAATGCGAGTAGCCGTCACATCTCTTCTCAGAGATAAGCTGCCACCATTCTAGCGAGTCTTTCACTCTGTATTTTTACATTCTTTGTACATTTCTTTCATTAATGGAAATCATGTATTACTGTATATCTGTATTTCTAGTTGCATCTCTGACACATTTCTGCTAAATTATTGAATATTTGCGATATCTCTGTGCATTTCTTTATTATATCTCTGCTCTCATTTCGTGCCGAAAATAATCCAGATCAATGGATGAACCAACCAAGACTTTTCATGCTTACTTGTCTTTAATTTAAACCTTTCAACTAATTTTGGATCTATATAGCTATGACTAGCTCCATAATCAATCAAAATATTTATGGGATGATAATCGATCTTACCATCTACCTCAACCATGTGGGATTGGTAGTCTGTTTGTCTACTTTCCAAGGTTGCATAAATCCTTGGCATGCTCCTTCCTATGTCATCCATTATATTAGCTTCCTCAATGTTATTCATGGTCCTCATCCTTTTTCCATTGTGAGGACAATCCTTATACAAGTGGTATCCTTCACATCCCCAAAACTTTATAAGATGTTGTATTGGCCTCTTTCCCAGGATATCTATCATTTAATGTTCACCTTGTGCTATCTACCCTTGCAGATATGCTTGAGAGTTGTTTCTAGGGAAATGTGGCTTGAATCCCTTCTTCCTTTGATCTATCTTGCATCTCTTCTTATAATCCCAAGCCTTTTGGAAAGTTGGCATTTCTTCGTTCTATTCATACAAATACTTAGCCTTCCTGATGGATTCTTCCAATGTTCTAGGCTCATCAAATTGGATTTTATCCTTGTAAAATGATGACAACCCACTCAAGAAACTCTATATTTTCACTTGATTATCTCAGATGAATTCCACATACATCATAAGCTCCAAGAAAATTTTCTTATATTTATCTGTTGTCATGATTCCAAGATCGAGTTCAAGGAATCCTTGCATCTTCTTTTTGTGATATTTCTCTGAGAAGTATTTCTACTGGAATATATGTTGAACTAATTCAAATAATTTTTCTTTTCATCAATGTGCTTGAGTTGATCCCACTAGATATATGCTTTTCCTTGAAGATGGTAGGCTGCAATTCTAGTTTTTACATTTGATGGGTAATAATGCAACTCGAAACATTTCCTCATGCCTAACAATTGGGATTCAATATCTTCTCCCTTCCTATCTTCTCCATCAAATTATGGTGTTTTGATCTTCCTGAGCTCTCCCTGCAAAATATTTGACCCAGGTCTCCTCCCCTAATTTCTGATAGGGGATACACTCATGCTACTACTTGACCTTGAGAATGCATGTGTTCTTCTATTTGAGTGTCCTAGTGAAGGATGATGATGATGCATTTTCATAATCTTTCATTGCCTATATCCCCCATGTTCACCGCTTCTATCATGAGATCTTGATTCTTCTACTTACCTTACATTGGTTGGTTGTTTTGTACTAGGATCTTTGTTGACTTATCTATGCAAGATATTGAGAATTTGTAGTAGCTCCTCCCGAGCACTCATCATCCTTTCATTTTCTACTCTATATCTCTAATATTACTTCTACAAGATTCTCATAGTCTCCACCAGTTTCATCGGCTCCACCTTGCTTTTATGCCCATTGGACTTGGTCTCCACATTTCCCATGCTGACATGTAAACCTATGAATTCCTCCTCATGGTTGTAAAATCCCTTGGCATCCTCCATATCTCTAGTACTCATATAGGAACCATATATGTTTTCCTCTAGCTCTATATCTACAATAAATGTGCATGCAATAATTACTTGTTAGAGTTAAGAATATAAAATTGTCATTAATTAAGCTACATGCCCTTGTTTTCCTTGACTTTTCGAAGAGTACTAATAAAATTATCAATGTTCTGAGATTTCAAATACATTCCATTATGAATTATCTTTTTGATGATTATATTTATGCCTCAATCTGATTTCTAAGATGAAAGTTATGACTCCTTGAAATCATCAATTTAATTCATTTTTGCACTTATTTCATTGGTACCAAAAATTTCGAGGATTAACTTATGCCTTTTGTAGAAGGAAATATGGTGAGAAATAGGAGAACTTTTATATCAGGCGCTAATATTATTTCTGATTCTAAATAAAATCAACTCTCATATTTAGGACCTGATACTCCATCCAACTTCTACATCAATCTATATTTTCCAATTTGTCCTTTTTTCTTTTCCTCTAGACTTATAATTTTTGGCCAAAAATGACTATCTCCCAAAAGAAGAAAAACTGGAAAAACCTCCCTCAAGATGAATTTGTCCATATTGATGAGTAGATAAAATGTTGACTAAATAATTTTTCCTATATAGGTTATTTAAGGTCCCTTTTCTTCCTCTGAAGAATTTAGAAATACCCAAAACACACCCGAGAATAGTGAATTTTTCCGTGTTTCATCATTTCCACTTCAAACCCCTTTGAATTTTGATAGAATCCCAAATGGGTATCTTCATGCCTGCATTTTGACCTATCTATAAAAATTTCACCTTTATCTAGGCCCCAATTACTGAGCTATCTATAAAAAAATGACCTTTATTTGGGCCCCGTTTACTAAACATGCCCCAAATCTTTAAAAGTTAGTGATTTGTGATTTTTGGAAAATGGATGCATAATTAGCCAATGACCCTCATTGAAATTCTTGTAGTTCTGATCACCGTGGACATACCCCTTAAATTTCATCCGAAAATGAGTTGAAACGCTCATGTTATGGCCAAAATAGGTTTTTGGTTCCATTTTTTTTTTTGTGAAATTGACTATTTTTACTTTCCTTTTCCTTTTCCTCTTTCTCTTTATCTTCTCTTATATCTTTCTTCTTCTCTTTCTCTTTCTCTTTCTTCTCTTCTCTCTTTTCTTCCTCTCTTCTTTTTCTCTTTTTTCTTCTCTTCTTTGCTTATTGATCATCAAGATCTTTCTCACTCACTGATACAAACCCTTTATCGATGCTCAAAGATATTTCCCTCTAGATGATACAAGCCCTTTATTGGTGCTTGGATATATTTCCTTTTCCCTGAGGTTTCAGTGCCATATATGCTTTTCTCTTTGACATATCAACATTGAATTTTCTTTCGTCGTCGACGTTTTGTTACATGATCTTTTTCCTTCTCTAATATGTCGATTCAAGATTTGTTTCCTTCGCCAATAAGATATCTTATTGCTGATAAAGATATTTCCTTCTCGTCAATGTTTCAGCCAAACATTTCATTTCTTCACCAACGCATCAACCAAATATTTCCTTTCTTTGCCTATGTTTCGGCCAAATATTTCCTTTCTTTGCCGACGTATCGATTGAAGATTCATTTTCTTCGCCGATACACTCCTTTTTTGGAGACTTTGAAACTTTTCTGCTCACCGACAACTTATACTTTTTCCTCGTTGACATTTTGACCACTTATTTTATTTCCTTGCTAGCGTTTCAATGAAAGTTTCACTTTTCTTGCTGGTGTTTCGGCAAGTAATCCACTTTCCTCGCCGATGTTTCGGTGAAAATCCACTTTTCTCGTTAGTGTTTCAGTGAACAATTCACTTTTCTCGTTGGTGTTTTGGTGAACAATCCACTTTTCTCACCAAAACGATTCCTTGTTGGTGGATTTTTGACACCCTGTATCGGTGACCTAAAAAATTCTTCGTTTGCTAATGTATCGATCAAAGATTTACATTCTTTGTCGATACACATTGTATCTTGATACTTCGTTGATTTTTAAATTTTTTCGTGCTCGCCACTGTCGCGACCATTGGGAAAATTCCCAACTCGAATGTGTAAGCTAAAATTGACCAACTAGAGGCCTAACCGACCCCCACACCATGACAAAAACATATCAAATTTCAGATTTTAGGGCTTTGACCCGATTTTCATGTGTTGGGAAAAAATGATTTTTCACCCAAAAACTAAACACATTAAAATTTTCTTTGTTGTAGCAGATCCATACAATCCTAGTGTTGTAACTAGAGCTATGATACTACTCTACAATGCCCCCACTACAAAACCCATAAAATTTTTCTTCTACCATTAAGATTAAATGAAATGTAGCATGCTTAAACACATGCATCTAACAACACATTCAAATCATGAATGAAACTAAATTAACATTCCCATAACAATGTACAAATTATTAAAAACTCAGAGTTTATGCATAGTAATAAAACCAATTACTAAAATATATAACAAATATCAAACATTTATATTTTAATAGAAAAAGTGAAACTGAATGCAAGGGATGGACGTTCCTCCCAACCATAGATTTGTTACTCCATATATCCACAACAAATCACCCTCGAGATAGGGATACATATCCACAAAAAAGGGTGTCTCTCACAACCCAATACATTCCCACAACAAACTATTTTTCCTGTAGCTATCCCAATCCACCATCTCTCTTCCCCTCAACTTGCAAAAACCAAGGAATGGTATCCACCTTCACTGCACATAGTCCCTCAGGTATTTCCACTTCCCTCCAGGTCTCTAACATAGGTTGGCTAGGAATCTCTATTTTCGGGAACTCCAAGGATGCTAGCTAGCACATGAAAAACTAACAACAATAGCTCACAACTTCTAGGGAAAATTCTCACACAGAAATTTCACTGTCCATGCCTAACGACCTTCTTATTTATGCATTTGCAACTCCAAACTATCTTCCCACAACACCTACTATGGCTACCTTCAAGCTCCAATTCTCTCCACTCCCTCATTTCTCCAAAAATTGCATGTAAACACTGTCCAGATTGACCATTCGAATTTCAATTTTACCCATGCTTTTGAATATCACATTCCCTAAGGTTGATTGTACTCATCCCCCTTTCTCTCATAACTATGGAATGTGAATTTTTACACCAACCCTCTTACATGTGTTTAATGATTGGGATTTTATACTCTCAAAAGGAAATTAGAAGGTTTAGTCAAAACAATAATTTGAGGAAAGTGGAATGGAATTAATACCCATGAATAATTCCCCCCCCCCCTTGGGACCCTCTCTTAGAAATTATTAAGACATTCCCCTCTCTCGTGGAAAATTATCCTCCCACTACTCCATCTGTGTCTATCTGTAACCGACATCACATTTATTTTGTTATTATGGTAACAATGTTTACATATTACATATTTGGGCCTGTGACTGTACATCGTATTTAATTACACATTTCTAAAACGAGGATTAAAAACGAGGATGTTACATTACCCCCCCTAGAAATCGCACCATCCTCGGTGTATGACACCATACCAACATACATATACAAAAATTTACATCACAATATTTGATACATTTTCATGTTCATAACTCTTGCAACGATTCCAACCAACAATCTCTTGTTCCTTGCAATATGCAAAACCCAAGGAAGTGTACCCCCTTCTCTTCATCAGAGTCCCTAACGCTGTACCACTTCCCTTCCAAGGCTCCAACAAAGATCAGACATGAAGTCTTTGAGATGTGGCTCTAGTAATTGCAACTACCCAAAATGGAGTCTTGCACACTTATATACAAATGTACATTTAATTTTCCTCAACATTTGCTGGTACTCATTCTACATCGTCTCCTTGTGCTATCGCGTGGTGTGTCAAGACCATAATAGGTCCATTGAACCTTTACCAGACATATAGATTTTTCATAAGCACTCAGACTTTCCGGTCCAAGGTGCACACTAGTTCCACTCGAAAGTCCCCTTCGTGCTCCACCTGGATCACAATCCAATCAATCATGTGGTGTGGATTAGGCACATATTTCTTCAATTAAGACACATGGAACACATTCTGAATCCTCATAGATGAAGGAAATGAAAGCATGTATGCAATTGGACCTATATTCTCTAGAATTTCAAACAACCCACAATATCTTTCTTCCAACTTTGGGAAACTTCTCAATCTTAGCAAGATTCTCTTAGCCTTAACTTTTAAAAACACATCCTCCCACTTTGAATTCCATATATGTCCTATTTTTGTTCGCATCCTGTCCTATGCAACCTTTAAATTCTGCTTGATCTTTACCATTTATTCTTCCATTTCCCTTAACAATTCTGGCCCGATAACTGCTCTATCTGTTGGGTTATGCTAGCTCATCGACGTGTTGCATTTTCTACCATAAAAGGATTCAAATGGTCTCATCCTTAACGATGCATGATACTCATTATTGTAAGAAAATTCAACTGAATGAACATAATCTTCCCACTTGGAAGGCTTGCCTATTACTTTCATCCTCAACATGTCTTCTATTATCCAGTTAGTCCTCTCTGTCTGCCCATCTGAGTCTAGATGATATGTTGCACTGAAATTCAAATTAGTCTCAAATCCTTTAAACAACCCTGTTGGAGATATTACACACTCACCTAGGTAATTATTTTCCTAAGGTTGATACTCCAATGTTGAGAGCACTTCCTTAGATGATAATATTATCTCTAGAGAATATTCCCCTACAAAATAGGATACTTCTCTTCAGTTCAGAGTCAATTACACTCAGTTAGACTAGTGAAAGTCACTCATGTATGGAAACCTCAGTTTTATCACCAACAATTGCATGTGTTTCTCTCGCTTCCACACGTGTGACTTAGTTAATTGATGATTGCATGGATCAATTAACTAGGTTTAGGTGGAATATTACTTCAGTTTATGTTAGTGAGTGTATATATCTCTCTAGATCACTACTATGGTGACTTTACTTAGCCATGTAGAGTATATCATGTGTAATTAATCATTCTCTCATTAGTGAATACAATTCTATTGATTATTTTTTCTCATCTCTTCTTTCCTTCTCTCAATTTGCAAGATTTGTACGAATTGCTATTAGTTATTTTCTTTGTGCAGGTTTCACCAAAATTATACATGGTATTAGAGCCCACAGGTTACTAGGATCAAGGTGAATAGGTTTCTTATTTTCAGGTTCAGAAGGGATATGTAGTAAAAAAATATGGATTATTCACCGCCAATACTTCTCACACCTCATAACTACTTCGAGTGGAAGCTAAAAATTATGCATCAAATCAGATGCATAGGTTTGTATCGAATTACCATGGCTACAGAGGTTGAGCTAGTCTTTTCTATTGAGAAAAACATGTATCTCAACCACATGGATGAGGCTTAGGACCTCCTCTGTGTGTCTATGTCCCTCGAGCTTATGTTTCACATTGAAGCTTGTACCGCACTAGATGATATTTTTACAAAGTTGGAGGATATCTTTGGAAAACAAGATGAAATGAGAGGCCATATTCTCAAGTTCGAGATAAATTCCTTAGATCCAAGGATTTTTGACAAAATCCAGGACTTCTTTACAAATTTCATGTCCCTCCTCCTTCATATAAAGGGATGTGGAATAGACAAATCCACTCAACACAATCAATAAATCCTTTCTATCTTAGCTAAACTTGGTCCAGATTATGTTGTTTTTGTCTCATTGTTTCATAAAAACAAATTCACTTCAAGATTGACCTTGAAAATGTCGACATTGGATCAGTTTATTGAAGCCCTCATGCATGATCAAGATAAGCTCATCAAAATGGGGATAATCAACGAACCCAATGCGCATGCACTTGCTGTGCATGAAAGAAAGAACACATACAATCTGAAAAACCAAGCAAAAAGGCAAGGGAAAGGCGCATGCAGAGCCAAAGAAGGAAGGGAACTCCAAAAAATTTAATGATTAATCAGGTTCCAAAGGTGGAAAAGGAAAGAAAGGGAAGACCAAATGAAGTTATTGCAACCACAATTATCATCCTGAGTCCGCATGCATGAAGAAACAAATTGATTAGATGATTCAGATTCTTTAGAAGAAAAACCTCAGGGATCAAATTCCCGAAGCTGCCAAGAATAAGTTGGAAGATAAAGCCAAACGAGGTAACTCTCATGCAATTGCCATTAAATATTATCCTAATGCATGGATCTTATATTCATGTGCATCCCACCATATGGCAACAACAAAGAATGTTTTATCTTCTATTTATGAATGCACGGGTCCTCCCATCCTCTTGGGAGATGATACGCAGTTGAGGTCATTGTTCAAGCGAGAGAAAAAACCCCACAGAGAAGTTTTGAGAATGTATTTCATGTTCCAAAACTCTTCGTGAATACAATATTTGTTTATCAAATAAGACATTCTAGTACAGGAAAAAGGGTGGAATTCACACCTAATTCTGTAACCATATATGATATGCGTGATAAATCTCTGATTGTTGTTGGTGAGGTAAACCACCAATCTCATTTGTATACTTTCAGTAAGTTCATTGCTAAATCTCCTTATACTTTACTATTGACGCTTTCATATGACACCAATAGATTATGACACGACAGATTCGACCATATAAACTTTAAATACATGAAACAATTATGCAAATAGGATATGGTCACTAGCTTTCTCAACATACAGTTTTCAAAAGGAATTTGTCAAGGATGTATTCTTGGAAAACATTCTCAAAAGAAGTTTGAGAAAGGGAAGGCATGGAGGGCCTCCTCTCCTTTGGATCTCATCCACAATGATATGATGGGACCCTTTCCTCATCCATCCATCAACAAAGCAAGGTATGTGCTTACATTTATTAATGATTTCTCACGATACAATTGGGTGTATTTTCTCAGGAAGAAGTTTGAGGTTTTTGAGCATCTCAAAGAATTTAAAGCACATACAGAGACTCAGTCCAGGAGAAATATAAAAACCCTTCGCATAGACAATGGGGGGGGAATATGTGAACTGAGATGTCCAACATATTTATTCAGAGGTAGGTATACAACTACAACACATAATACCTTACACTCCATAGTAGAACATAGTGGCCGAGAGGAAGAACAAATCCCTCAAGGAGATGGTCACTTGCATGTTGCATGCAAGATCTCTACTGCCCAAGCTTTGGGATGGGGAACTTAAATGTGCTAACCAAATTAAGAAAAAATATCCTTATAGATATTTCAAGGATCAGACTCCCTTTGAGGCATGGTGCAACAACAAACCAAAAGTCACCCACTTCCGAATATTTGGAAAGAGTGCATGGGCCCACGTACCCTCTGAAAAGAGGAAAGTGTTAGATTATTAGAGTATTGCATACATATTTATGGGATAGCCAAACAGTGTGAAGGGTTATAGGTTACTTGATCCCTTTGCTGACATGATTATCATTGAGCACAATGTTTGTTTTGAGGAAACTCCCTTGCATGCACCTTTGGAGCCACATGCATAGACCTTTGTAACACTGCCTTCACTAGACATTAGTGATGATGAGTTTACTCACTGAGATCATGGTTCAGATCTAAGCTTCAAATTTTATTTGGAATATGATGAGCATGTCGATGATGAGCATGCAGATGCTGAGCCACCAAATATCCCTAAGTGGGCACGAACTACCCTACAAGCAACATGAGACCTTGTGGGGGATACAGTAGATCAGAGGAGGACGAGGTCTCAGTTTGAGGATCCTCCTTATGCAATCACAACCACTGAACTAGTGATTCCCATGCATTGCTATATGGTTCTAGCTTTAGAACTATAGACCTATGCAAAGGTTACAGGGAATCCCTTCTGGGAAGCCGCCATGTAGGAGGAGTATAAATATCTCCTCAAAGAAATAGGCTTGGGATCTGGTTCCACTTCCTTAAGACATGAAGCTTGTTAGATGTAGATGGGTTTATAGGACCAAGAAGGAAATAAATGGACAGGTGAGCAGGTATAAGGAAAGACTAGTTTCCAAAGGTTTTCAATAGATCCATGAGATAAACTATGATGAGACCTTTTCTCCCATAGAAAATATGGACTCCATCTGATTTTCCCTTTCCATTGTGGTAGCGAGGGGGTGGGAAGTTCACCAGATGGACATGAATAGTGATTTTCTTCATGGGGATCTCTCAGAGGATATTTACATGGAGCAACCATAGGGGTTCATTCAAAACTCATCCTTAGTATGCTGACTTAAGAAGTCCCTCTATGGCCTCCAGAAGGCACCTAGAGAATGGTATGCAAAGATGGATTCCTACTTGCTATCTCAATTTTTTTTTAGATGAAAATCAGATCCAAACATCTACATGATGAGGACCTCAGACTCCTTACTGATCTTAGTTCTTTATGTTGATGACATTATCATCACATGAATTTTGGCCTCAACATTTGCTGTGGTCAAAGACATTCCGCGCTACAGGTTCTCTATGACATTCATGGGTACACGTCACTATTTTCTTGGTCTCGAGATCAATTAGGATGCTTCAGGCATCAAGCTATATCAAACTAAGTATGCCATGGATCTCTTGGGTAGATTCCACATGATTGACTTCAAGTCAACAACCACACCCTTTTGTCTGGGGTACATCTTGAGGATGGYGGGGATACACTAGTGGTGGAAAACAACTTGTATCAACATCTTGTGGGGAGCCTTCTATATCTCACCCACACCCAATCAAATATCTCATATGTAGTAAGGGAAGTTTCCTGGTACATGCAAGAGTCACATGAGCTACACTAGAAGGATACAAAGTGCATTATTAGATATGTTCAAGGCACCACAATTTTTTGGATCCACTATGTAACAGGTTGTGCATTGGATCTCATGGGATTCATCGATTCTGATTGGGYTGGCGATAACAAAGATCGCAAGTCCACATATGGGTAYGTTCTTAGTTTGGGTTATGGTCCCATCTGTTGGTTGAGAAAAAAAATCAAATATTTCTCTATTGTCACTAGAGGCTGAGTACAGAGGATCAGTCAACGCCACTATTCATGCACTTTAGCTTTAGAACTTCCTTACTAATATTGGTATCTAGTTTCATTATTCGACTGTCATTTGTTGTGACAATCAGAGTACTCTCAATTTTTGTATAAACATAGTGCAACACAGTGGACCCAACACATCGAAATCTATATGCACTACATTAGATACATGGTACATGAAAAAATCACCGATTTGCAATACTGTCCATCTGCTAAACAAATTGCATACATATTTACCAAGAAATTTACCGAGCAAAAGTTTCACTTCTTGCGTGATCGTCTTGGAGTGAAGGACACAGTTTCTTAGCAACTACTTTTGTTCATTCTTCATTTTTGATGCTTT